>LR750980.1:5987-40987 GCA_902729485.2 Mus minutoides | reverse complement strand
TCCCAGCACTTGAGAGGCAGAGGCAGGCAGATTTCTGAGTTCGAGGCCAACCTGGTCTACAAAGTGAGTTCCAGGACAGCCAGGGCTACACAGAGAAACCCTGTGAAAAAAAACAATGAAACCTCGGACAAGGTGCAGTGGTTCGTGTGACCCCAGCACACTAGTAGGGCAGGCAGGAAGGCTTTGAGTTCAAAGCTAGTGGGGAGTACACAGTGGGCTACATACCATTCCCCACTTTTAAGTTTATATTAAAAAAGAAAATAAAATTAAACTTTGGAGACTCAAGTGAGTCATCCAAGGCCAAGTTACCAAGGAGGCACGGCTTCTCTCATACCGAGAATTCCACTCAGGGCACTGGCCTTGAACATAATCCTCTTGTTTAAAGCAAGCATAAACAGCACAGACAACCTTGAAGGAATGCCCGGGCCAGGGTTTCTCAACTTCCACCAAGCACCATCCGCATCATGGGGTGGGGGCGGGGCGGGAGACTCATACAAAACGCACAAAGATGCAAAGTTGGTGGTGGGTCTGAGGGTGGGCCCAGGTATCGCTGATTAGTAGCTACCAGGGGATTTGTGTGCACAGCTGTGAGGACAGCACCCCAGAGCCCCCCAAAGCTGGACATGACACTGCGTGGACATTGGGCACTGGGAAAGGGCTATGTTCTTTTCATGCCTCCGTCGTTGCTCTATAACTTGTTTTTGCAATGCACGGTGGAAGCATTTGGATGGTGTGCTCTTATTAGCGCTGGACTTTTAGCTTGGAGGGTATCGGTTACACATTCATCTGGAAATTTACAAGCTCCACTTGAATATCAAAATTCACACAAAGCGAGCCAAGCGAAGGAGCTGCTCTCACTTCCTGATAACAGTTTTTCAAAGCCAAACACTGCTCAGGCCTTCAGCTTGCTTGCTTGAATCATAGCAGCTGGGCTCTGTGGCATTTGAGGAACCTGACCTGCCCTAACTATGAGGGTAAAATATCGCTCTTGTTGTAGGTACCACACCAAGGAGGCCGCCAGTGGGCAGCTGTGCTCTTGCATCCTGGGAAGGTTCCATGGGGCCCCGATTTTCTTAAGCAGGACAGGCTTTTTAGAGACAAGAAACATATCTTCCGCACTTCCCTGGGAAAATGTCAGGCTAGTTAGAGGAGGTCAGTACCTTACGAATTTTAAATATGTTTTAGCTCCTTGCTTTTACTGTGGATGCTGCTCTACTGTGAGAAAATATTGACTTTCTCAGCCCCTCTTCATACCTAGGTGTCCATTTAGTTTTGGCAGGGATTGGTGCTGACTGATGAAATCCACAGAACACAGTTGTAAATAGGACTCCCTCCTGAGCCAACGAGAGTGTCATCTGGATAAGGAGAGGCCACAGAGCCCCCTACATCTCAGAGGATAAACTTTGTCATAGCCACAAATGGGCAGCTGTGTAACCACTGGGGAGACCACAGGGCCTTAAGCACATTATGCTCTACACAAAGGCTGTCCACACACTCCTCCCCTAGGGCTTGTGGGATCAAGTTCTACTTGGTAGAAACAAAGTGATCAGGTCTGGGCAGAGCCATTATCTTTGCCTTCCCAGAGGTGTGTGACTGTACTCTGCTTTGTCTGGGCCAGGGGAGGCTATCTCTTCTGATGCTGTGTGTGAAAGCTAGCATCCTGGCATGTATGTAGGGGTTGGGGTGTGTGTGTGTGTGTGTGTGTCTGCTCATGTGCATGAAAACAAGTATGTGAATATATATGACCATGTGTGAACGTATCTAGGAAAGGAGTTGACATTGGGTATCTTCCTCAATCACTTCTCCATCTTAGTTTTGGAGGTGCAGGTCTCCTATTGAACCCGAGTTTCCCACTTCAGCTAGGTTGGATTGCTCATGAGCTGAGTGCTGGAGTTCCAGGCCTTCACACTTGACCTTTTTTTTTTTTTTTTTAAAGATTTATTTTATTTATTATATATAAGTACACTGTAGCTGTCCTCAGGCATTCCAGAAGAGGGCGCCAGATCTCATTAAGGATGGTTGTGAGCCACCATGTGGTTGCTGGGATTTGAACTTATCACCTTCGGAAGAGCAGTCGGGTGCTCTTACCCGCTGAGCCATCTCACCAGCCCCCCACACTTGACCTTTTATGTGGATGCTGGAGATGCAAACACAGACCTGCTGTTTGAATAGCAAGTGCAACTGACTGAGCCATCTCCCCAGTCCTCAGGTTTGGACTTTAAGGCAAACTGGATTACTGGATCACTGGATTACTGTAATGGTGGGTGGTGCCCTTATATATTTGTCCCTGATCGTAGAGGGTAACACAGTGACAGTGAGCCGAATTAGACTGTGAACTCTGGACAGCAGTGATATGTCAGTGTTAGGATTCATTGACCCTAACAAATACACCACTCAAGCAAGGGACATTGGAAATGAGAAAGGCTCTAGTGGAATATAAGAAGAAGAAGAAAAAGAAAAAAACCTGTGGTCTTGGCCTTTCCTTTTCTCCTGTTACCAAAAAAAAAAAAAAAAAAAAAAGTGTGTCTTATTGCTGTGGAGAGACACTGTGACCAAGGCAACCCATAAAAAGGAAAACATTTAATTGGGGCTGGCTTACAGTTTCAGGGGTTCAGTCAATTGTTATCATAGCAGGAAGCATGGCAGCATGCAGACAGATATGCTGCTGGAGAAGGAGTTGAGAGTTCTGCATCTTTATCTGAAGACAGCCAGAAAGAGACTGTCTTCCACAGGCGACAGGGGGAGGCTCTGATTCCACACTGGGCAGAGTTTAGGCCTAAGAAACCTCAAAGCCCACCCCCACGGTGACGCCTTTCCTCCAACAAGGCCACACCTACTCAAACGAGGCCACACCTCTAAATAGTACCATTTCCTGTGGGGCCCATATTCAAATATAGACATGAGTCTATGGGGCAAAGCTTATTTAAACCACCACATTGGGTTTGCATGGAACTTAGTGTCCCATTTGACTGTAATGATTTCAGGCTGATATCCCTATTAGCTATTACTGACCCCAAGTTCACTGCCCACCCTAAGTTCTCTTGGCTGCCTGTCTGTCCTTTGTCTCATTGTGAACACGGTAGAAGTATAGCTCAGAACAATTGCGCATCCTCCGTGTCTCCTTTCCTGTAAACCCCATCCCCATTTCTACCATATCAGCGTTATTCCTCTGGCCAGCCAGGTTTGACAGTTGGAGCTTTCTCATCCTCTGTTTCCCTCCACAGGCCTGCCAGCACTGCCCGTATATAGGTTCTACTTTCGAAAAATGTATTATGATTAGCATACAGGTGTATGTTTTGTATGTAGGTATGCACGTGCCATGACACTGCATGTGGAGATCAGAAGGACAAGTTTCAAGAGTCTGGATCTGGGGATCAAACTCGAGCCATCAGGTTTTTACAGGACAGTGAGCCATCTCAGAGGATCTGGTAGTGGGCTTGAGATTCCTTCCTGTCACAATGCAGGCAGGTGAGATAAAGAGCTAGACATTATAGAAAAACAAAGGAGCAAGCTGGAGCCAGGCAACGATGGTGCATGTCCTTAGTCCTAGCACTTAAGAGGCAGAGGCGGGCAGATCTCTGGATGTGAGGGCAGATCTCTGAGTGTGAGGCTAGCCTGGTCTGCAGAGCGAGTTTCAGAACAGCCAGGGGTATGTAGAGAAACCTTGTCTCTCTCCATCCCCACCACCCCACCTCACCCCACCCCCACCCCACAAGGAGCAAGATGGGAAAACCCAGAACTGCTGCGTTTACCCCACAAGTCCTATCATACAGGCATCTCTGCATCTGGGCCTGTCATTTGCTTTCCTAATACTCCTTACATAGTTCGGGAGCTCCCAGCAAGCACTTTGGTTTCTTACACATCCCAAACCTTCATCAGTCAAGCTTGTCCTTTATTCACGGTGATTTTGGAGTGTGTCCCCAAGGGACACTTATGACAGAATCTCTCCAAAGCTTTGGTCTCATTAGCCTCTGAGACCCTTGGAGCACTGTTGGTCTGTGGAGGTTATTGACCAGGGAAGACTGAATGTGGACAAGCCGAGAGCCAGAATAAGCAGGCTAAACCCCTATCTGGGTGCCTCTCACCTCAGTCAACCTCAGTAACTGACCTGAATAGGGGTAGCTGCCTCACTTCCACCATCCAGACATCATGCACAAGTCTCCTGTGGCCACAATGAAATATATAGTGTTAGCCAGGCGTGGTAGCACACGCCTTTAATCCCAGCACTCAGGAGGCAGAGACAGGTGGATTTCTGAGTTCGAGGCCAGCCTGGTCTACAGAGTGAGTTCCAGGACAGCCAGGGCTACACAGAGAAACCCTGTCTCCAAAAAAAACAAAAAAGAAAGAGAGAAAGAGAGGGAGGGAGGGAGGGAGAGAGAGAGAGAGAGAGAGAGAGAGAGAGAGAGAGAGAAGAAAGATATAGTGTTAACCTTCACAAGCTAACACTGCAAAGTTCTACTCTCTCGTTCATGACTTTCCTAAGGGACAGTTCATAGAGTGCTCAGCACAGGCAGGAGGAGGGGTGAGCAAGTGTGAGAGTCCACCAGGAAGGCAGAGGGAGCACAGCCTGGTAAGGGAGCATTTGATTATGTGCATGCTCCTAAACATGGAAGGAGTGGCCAAGTAAGTGTCCCCACTGTTATCCCCGTGAGCCCAACCTATCCGAGTCTCATTTTCTGTAGGTTCTTGGGCAGAAAATCGGCAGTTGAAACTAAGACTCCTGAACCAGGGGTGGTGACACACACCTATTAATCCCAGTACGTGAAAAGTGGAGGAAGGAGGCAACCTGGGCTACGTGCGACCCTGTTTCTTTGTATATTTATTATATGTAAGAACACTGAAGCTATCTTCAGACATATCAGAAGAGGGCATCAGATCTCATTATGGATGGGGATGTTTGTGAACCACCACGTGGTTGCTGGGATTTGAACTCAGGACCTCCGGAAGAGCAGTCAGTGCTCTTAACCACTGAGCCATCTCTCCAGCCCAAGATGCTGTTTCAAAAAGAAAAAAAAAAAAATGTTAGCTCAAGTGGTAGAGTGCTTGCTTAGTTTGCATGAAGTCTGGGTTTGATCCCAGCCCAGCACAAGTCTGGCCCAGTGGCATGTGCCTGTATTATCCATACTTGAGAGGTAGGGACAGGAGAATTAGAAGTTCAAGATCATAGTTGACTACATAGAAGAAAAGTTTGAGGCCAGCCTGGGCTGTATAAGCACCTATTGCAAAAAACAAACAAATAAACAAACAAACAGGAGAGAAACTACCTATGTTTAGTATTTTCTTCTCTGAGCCTGTTTTTAAAAAAAAAAAAAAAAAAAAAAAGGTCTCAGCGACCCATGGCTGTGTACCCAACATGACTAATTTCAGTAACTTTGAAAAAAGACATAAGTAACAAGGCCAAATTGAAATGGGCTGCCTGGAAGACTTTCCTGGAAGCCTTTTTGAAAATCCATAATAAAGTCTGTTTTCTAGGGTTAGCCTACAAATTTATCACTTTCTTGCATAAAGACAGTTTGGTCTTGGCTAGCAGTTCTGTGGCTTAGCTCTGGAAGCCAACATGGAAGGCGTGGGAGCTGTTCTGGAGGAAGAGCATAGAATGTAGCTCAGTATGTGGTATATTCTGTAGGGGCAGAGGGAGAAGAGATGGGGTCTGGGTTTTCTTGTTGTTGGGTTTTGTTTGTTTGTTGGTTGGTTGGTTTGGTTTGGTTTGGTTTGGTTGTCATTGTTCTGCGCCGTGAGAATTGCCTGGTATGTATTATGTCTTCTAATTTTTATCATAACCAAGCAGCTGGATATTAGCTGTATTTTGTTGTTGAGGCTGAAAGAATTGAGCCACAGTTGTGTAACTAATCGGCAGGAGCCAGAAGCCAACTAGTCTAGGTCTATCTGGCTTCAGAATTATGATCATCCATCTTATCCTGGAGTCCCTCAGATCTGTAGAAATGGTTCTACTTTTCTGGTCTTCAGTGTCTCCATCTAGAAAAAAACAGTTTAGCCACCCCACCAGAGGTCATATATGCTGCAGTAATGGAGGTCTGGAGGACTCACAGTGACTACTAGCTCCATACAGGTCTGTGACTTGTATGAAAGGTATACCAAAGACAGAATAACCCAGAAGATGTACTGGGCCATGTGCTCTTCCTACGTGCTAGACAATGTTTTAGTCTTAGTCTGAAGAAAGTATGGGACTCTGTTTTGTTGTCAGCTTTGTTTTGTTTTATATGTAAAGATTGGGTCTTAGGTAGGTCCCAAAAAGATTGGGTCTTAGGTAGGTCCCAAAAAGATTGGGTCTTAGAAAGGTCCCAGGCTGGCCTTTGACTCTCTGACTGACATTCTGATCCTCCTCACAAGTGCTGGGACTAGAGGTGTGTCCAGTTTGTGTGGTGCTGGGCATACAAACCTTGGCTTTTTATATGCTCACTTACACAACTGTTGTTTGTCCCCAGAGCACCCTTTGACCCATCAGCATGAGTTGTGGTCAGAGACAGTCCCCAGTAGACTCAGCGACAGCCTCATTGTCTGATCTATCTGGAATGCAACAACATATTGCAAAAGAAAAAGAAGGGGATTCTGGAGCAGTAGACAGCTGCCAGGTTCTCTTTCCTGGTTTCTTTTCTGTTATGATAAAATACCCTGTCTGTCAAAAGCAACTTAAGGGAGAAAGGATTTGTTGTAGCTCATGGTTCACAGTCCACCGTTTCCAGGCAGTATGAGTCTAAGTTAGCTAGTCAGATTATATCCACAGTCAAGACAAAGAAAGCAGTGAATTAATGCATCTGTGTACAAAGTTCAGAGCCCCCCCTACTAGGGCATGGTGCCACCCCGTGGGTGGGTCTTCCTACTTCAATAAACCTAATCAAGATAGTCCCACAAGGATATTCTCAGAGGCTAACCTTAATCCATATAGTCCCAATGCCCAGAGGTCTGCCTCCTAGGTATCAAGTTACTACTACTTGTCACTAGAGAGCTTTACTACACCCAGATATCCCCAGGATGTCACTGCCCATTACTATTTGTGATATTATTTTCTTATCACATGACTTCAACCAGAGCTGAATGCAGATGGTGTAATCCCAGCACTTGAAGGTAGAAGAATTAGGAGTTTGAAGGCCATTCACTAAATAGCAAGTTCTAACCCAGCTTGGGTTACATTAGACAGTGTCTCACAGAACTAGGGACAAGCTCAGCATGATGGCTCGGTGGATAAAGGTGCTTGCCAAAGCCTGATGGCCTAAATTCAATCTCCAGGACCTACATGGTGGCAGAAAGAAACCTCTGACCTCCACACATGTGCAGTGTCCCACACATGCCCACACACGCAAAAATAAACGTTAAACTTTCCTTTTAATCAACATGTAGAGACAAACAAAAAGGCTATCACCTACACAGATTAAATGCATGAACCATTCCTCGAGCTAGGGACCAAAATGCATCTGTGTCACATTAAAGAATGAAATCACAGATTTCCTCTTGGATTATTTTAAACATTAGTGAGTCCAAGTTTGAATTCTCCACTTCTCCCTGGATCACCTATCTTGTCGCTTATCATCTCTGATGTGTTTTGAGTCCTTTTTTTTTTTTTTTTTTTTTTGGTTTTTTGAGACAGGGTTTCTCTTTGTAGACCAGGCTGGCCTCGAACTCAGAAATCCGCCTGCCTCTGCCTCCCGAGTGCTAGGATTAAAGGCATGCGCCACCACGCCCGGCTGAGTCCTTTTAGTATATCTTTTTTTTTTTTTTAAAGATTTATTTTATTTATTATATGTAAGTACACTGTAGCTGTCTTCAGACACTCCAGAAGAGGGCGCCAGATCTCGTTACGGATGGTTGTGAGCCACCATGTGGATGCTGGGATTTGAACTTATCACCTTCGGAAGAGCAGTCGGGTGCTCTTACCCGCTGAGCCATCTCACCAGCCCCCCTTTTAGTATATCTTATGCCTGCTGATTTCTGTCTTGTCACAATCTGAGACTTTGTTTTCTATTGAACAGCACAGAAATCATCAAATGGGGAAAGAAAGAATGAGGGATACTTTATAGCCATCTTCGACAAAGTTGTATAGGGAATAAACCTTTACTTGACTTAACGTGATGCAGAGGCAATCATAAAAGCAAACATAACTGTGAAAATATCATCTTCAAGCAATACACAAATATGCTGTTGTCAGCATTTATAGCAGGTTTTATAAGGTTACTTTTGATCTGTTTGCTGTTTTCAGCAAATTACTGTCATAGCAACACTCATGCATTGCTCTTCCTGGGTCAGGGGCCCGCAAAGAGTACATAATTTAGGATTAAAGCTATGCAGTAGTGAGGGTTGTAAAAGGCCATTGCATGGGAAATCTAAGACAAGTAAGGTTGGTGGTTACATTGTTCTCTTTAGACAAGTTGAACAAATAGGGTAAGCATACTGTTTTAGTATTTAGCAGATTTAAGTCTCAAGTGACCTTGAAGTGCACTTTTTTTTTTTTTTTTGTATGGAATAGAGTTTATTCAGGGCATGGGGAGGAGAGTTAAGAGGGTAGTAGAGGTGGAGAAAGGCAGAGAGAAAGTAGAAGACTAGAGGAATTGAGTAGTCAACACTGGCCATGAGCACGTGGAGAGAAGGGGGGGAAGGAGTGGGGAGAGAATGGGCAGGAAGGCAAGAGCGAGAAAGCAAGAGACCAAAGTGTACTGTGAACTTAGCCCTGGAGTCTACCAAATGTTTCAGTCTCTAAGTTTGTATCCGTAATGAGTAGTTCGTGGGATTACTGTGTATCTGCACTATGCACCATTCTACCACCATACCACACCTTCCAGTACTGACATATCATCATGTTGGATAAGGAACAGGCAATAAAGATAGTAGAACTCATTCATGAACGAACCTCAGATGTTGTCACCAACACACTGTGTACTGTGAACTTAGCTCTTAAGTCTACCAAAAGTTTCAGTCTGTAAGTTTGTATCCGTAATGAATAGTTCGTGGGATTACTGTGTATCTGCACTATGTACCATTCTACCACCACACCACACCTTCCAGTACTGACATATCATCATGTTGGATAAGGAACAGGCAATAAAGAGAGTAGAATTCATTCATGAACGAATGTCAAATGTTGTCACCAATACACTGCAACTGGCCCATTGTAAATGAAGGAATGCATGGAAATATCTTGTATTTATGAAAGTAAGGTTATTGTATAATTAGTTGCCTGATGAGTAACCTTAATATTCTACATCCTGTTTAATAATTGATCTTTTAAATTTTCTGCTATGTCGATTTTTCATTCTTACGATAATCAGGAAAAATAAGTACTGGGTCTTAAGCAGCTAATAAATGGTTTTTTTTAAAACCAAACAGATAGTTGTATAAAAGATTCTTTTTTTTTTTAAAAGATTTATTTTATTTATTATATGTAAGCACACTGTAGCTGTCTTCAGACACTCCAGAAGAGGGCGCCAGATCTCGTTACGGATGGTTGTGAGCCACCATGTGGATGCTGGGATTTGAACTTATCACCTTCGGAAGAGCAGTCGGGTGCTCTTACCCGTTGAGCCATCTCACCAGCCCCTGTATAAAAAAGATTCTTATGAAAAAAAGGTTAGGGAGGAAGATGGGCCTTGTGGGACCTTGTTTAGGTCAATGAGTGTACTGAGTGTGTTTCCTGATCTCTCTATCGCGTATTTACATGAAAATGTCAAAATATTTATTTTTCATTTCTTTTTTTGTTTTATTTTGTTTTTTGTTTTTTGTTTTTTTTTTTTTTTCGAGACAGGGTTTCTCTGTGTAGCCTTGGCTGTTCTGGAACTTACTCTGTAGACCAGGCTGGCCTCGAACTCAGAAATTTGCCTGCCTCTGCCTCCCCAGTGCTAGGATTAAAGGCATGCACCACCACGCCCAGCTATTTTTCATTTCTTTGTTTTTTTCATTTAGTATGTGTGAGTGTGGTCACACCCATACTTACATGCTAGTGCACATGTGTTAATGAGGACAACTTTTGGGAGTTGCTTCTTGCTTTCATGTGAATATCCAGTATCAAACTCTAGTCATTAGCCTGAGCAAGAGCCTTTACTCACTGAGCCATAACACTGGGCCAACCATGGGAAGTTTCGAGCAACTTTCTCCATCCATTGAGTCGACAAGCTTGTCTGGGGCCTGGGAGCTGGGCCTCAGTCAGAAACTCCCAGGAGCCCTTATCAGTAGAAGGCTGAGTCTTTCACCTCGATAGAGAATATTCAGGAAGTTGTCTTAGCTTTGAGAATCCCAAGTTCTATGGACTGGATTCCACCAGACGCTTCCTTTCCTTTGTGTGTTCCACAAACTTCCTGTGCCTGTATTGATGGCTTGGGCGAGAGGGGCAGACTCTGCATAGATTCAGTGGGGCTCTTGGAATTTCTGTTTGAAAGCCTGTCTCAGCTAGCATTATTAAGTCACCTACTGTCTCTTGAACTCCTTGGGTTTTGCTTTAGATCCTCTTGGGCTTTGTGGTCAGATACATAGGCCATTGGTTGTTAGGTCTTCCTGGCGGATTGAATCTTGCATCATTTTTTTCTGCCTTGCCACCTTAATCATAGCAGCTGCCTGTGCGGATTAGTTTCTGGTTGTTCAGTTCTTTTACATTTGGCTACACTAAGACTACACTGCCTTGCTGGATCCTGGTTTTTGTAATAGGACTTTTTGATTGTACTTTTTAAATGTATATAAGCCTACAGCACATTAATTCTGGTATTATTTCATTTATATTGTTTTAAACTTCAGTTTATATTCCTAGGAAGAATAACATTTTGTTTTTCAAATGCAGTAACCTCTCGTGCCTGGCCTGTTTCTGGGTGTGAGTAATCAAAGGGCTTAGGACATTGTTCCTGGTGAATATGTAGTTCCTCACTAAGTACCAACCTGAAGCCGGGCGTGGTGGTGCACACCTTTAATCCCAGCACTCCGGAGGCAGAGGCAGGCGGATTTCTGAGTTCGGGGCCAGCCTGGTCTACAAAGTGAGTTCCAGGACAGCCAGGGCTACACAGAGAAACCCTATTTCGAAAAACGAAAAAAAAAAAAAAAAGTACAAACCTGATTCCTTTTCTCCACCAAGGATTTTAGAGCAGAAGGCCGGGGCTTGGCAGTGCAAGCTCTCATCCCAGCAGAGGTTCCTGAGTGGTGCATGTCTGAAGCCAGCCAGGCCTGGGTAGCAAATTACTTGTCCAGCCAGCTCTGTGGGGCAAAACAATGTCTCATGAAAATTAAACACTAGAATGTTAGAGGTGAAAACACTTTAAAGTTCTTAAAGATACAGTTTTTTGTTTATTTTGCTTTTTCCTACTCACTATATCTAATTGGGGAACTCCTGCTTAGGGAAGAGAAACATTTAGCTTCAAGGGCACAAGTCTGAAACTACGGTTGTTTGTTTATTTGTGGTTTTTTTTTAAAGATTTATTTATTTTCTGTATATGAGTACACTGTAGCTGTCTTCAGACAGACCAGAAGAGGGCATCGGATCCCATTACAGATGGTTGTGAGCCACCATGTGGTTGCTGGGAATTGAACTCAGGATTTCTGGAAGAGCAGTCAGTGCTCTTAGCCAGTGAGCCATCTCTCCAGCCCCTGAAACTAGATTATAACTCTCTGGTCCCTACACTTAGTTTTGCCCTTGGAGAAGCCCCAGTTGGGTGGGGGAAGAAGAAAGGAGACAATGTGAGAATCCTCAGAGATAAATTTCTTAGGGTATTCATTTCTCAACACTGACCTTTGACCATGATAGCATCGATGATCTGCACATCATTGGATCCCATTCTTCTCACCCACCTACAAAAGACAGATAGCATGGTTAATCTTCTCCTCTCCTGCTTCTGTTATGAAAGAAAGACAACAACAAAACCCAAAGACTGTGAGTAGAGTTGATAATGCCGGTTGGTAGCAGAGGTGAGATCATGCAATTAATCACTTAGACAAATGATGTGCTTAGGGCAGCTTGCTGGCCAAACTGTATACACATTTTCGCTAGGGGTAATTAAATGTGATATGGTTTATAAAGTGGTGTGGCAAGAGAGAGTGCCTTAGCAGACTTGGGAACTCATGGAGAGAGGGGGAGAACAGAGGGGGAAGAAGAGAGAGAGAAGACGGGTGGGGGTTGGTCAGAGAATTCAAGAGAGGTCAGTCTGTCTTAGTTAAGGTCCTCTAGAGTCACAGAACTTATGGAATGTCTCTGTATATTAAAGAAATTTATTATAATGACTTTTTTTAAAGATTTATTTTATTATTATATGTAAGTACACTGTAGCTGTCTTCAGACACTCCAGAAGAGGGCGCCAGATCTTGTTACGGATGGTTGTGAGCCACCATGTGGATGCTGGGATTTGAACTTATCACCTTCGGAAGAGCAGTCGGGTGCTCTTACCCACGGAGCCATCTCACCAGCCCCTATAATGACTTTTTAACAGTCAGTAGTTCAACTAACCCAACAATGGCACCCGCGAATGGGAATCTAAGAATCTAACCCAACGATGGCACCTGCGAATGGGAATCTAAGAATCTGACCCAACAATGGCCCCTGCGAATAGGAATCTAAGAATCTAACCCAACAATGGCCCCCGCGAATGGGAATCTAAGAATCTAACCCAACAATGGCACCCACGAATGGGAATCTAAGAATCTAACCCAACAATGGCACCCGGGAATGGGAATCTAAGAATCTAACCCAACAATGGCACCCGCGAATGGGAATCTAAGAATCTAACCCAACGATGGCCCCTGCGAATGGGAATCTATGAATCTAACCCAACAATGGCACCTGCGAATGGGAATCTAAGAATCTAGTAGACTCAGTCCCATGAGGATGGTTGTTTAAGCTGGTCTTCTGTAGAAATAGATTCCATCAGATGTGCTGGCAAGTAAGTACAAGTAGTAGAAGAAGAATGAGTTTTCCTTCTTCCAGCGTCCTTCTATAGGCCTCCAGCAGAAGGTGTGGCCCAGACTAACAGTGTGTACCACCATGCCTGGATCTAAAGCTTGCTTTGTCACAGGCTGACCTTGAACTCAGAGATCTGCTTGCCTTAGCCTTCTGGAGTTAAAAGCGTGGGCCTAAGATTTTCATGGCCACTGTGCTTCAAGATCTCTGTGTCAAGATTCAGATCAGAAACCCGTCTTCCAGCCTCAAGATTTGGCTCATAGGTGTGCCCTCCATTTCTGGATGGTAGTTCATTCCAGATGTAATCAAGTTGACAACCAGGAATAGCCATCACACAGTCCTGTCATAGCAAGCCAGGCTTGTACCTGGCTGTTGCTAGGTGACTATTAGGTAGAGCCTAGAAGAAATGTTTACAAAAATAGTCATATCTTTTCCTCCCAGAATTTGTAAATACTGCATTCAAGGACCCATTAATCTTTACCTTATTATTACATCCTAGTGTCGCTGAGAATTCAGATCCCTGGCGCTCTCTCATGGAGTCTGGTTTGGTAGGCCTTAAGTAACATGTGAGATTGCAGTTTTCAAAAGTTTCCAAAGTGCCTCATTTATACACTGTACTTTGAAAGTGATTCCTTTAGATATGAGATGTGCTTTTCTCTTGTTTTGTTTTGTTTTGTTTTGTTTGTTTCTTCTTTGAGACAGGGTTTCTCTGTACAGCCCTGGCTTTCCTGGAACTCACTCTGTAGACCAGGCTGGCCTCGAACTCAGAAATCTGCCTGCCTCTACCTCCCGAGTCCTGGGATTAAAGGCATGCGCCACCACTGCTCCTGGCTTGTGTTTTTCTCTTTAGCAATGGAAAGCGATAAATGATGAACACGGATAACTAAGCCATGTTAATGGGACACAGAGCTGACCCTTCTGCAACCAGTCGCCTTAATTCATGCACTTTCTGGCCTGAGACATATCCAAAAGGCAATAGGCAAGATTCCTGGCAAAGGGTTCTAGGAAAAGTTTCCACATTTCTGCTTTTGGTTTTGAGGAGTTGGTTGGTTGGTTGGTTTGGGGGACAGGGCCTTTCTGTTGTGGCCCAGACTGGCCTTAAACTCACAGCACTTCTCCTGCCTCAGCTTCCCAAATGTTGGAATTACTGATGTGTCAGGATGCCCAGACACTTTATCTCTTTTTAAAATGTGTATGTCTATGTTTATATGTGCACACTCACAGGCACAAGCATGCTTGCGCACGCACACACACACACACACACACACACACACACACAAGTGTGCACTTGCTCACACCTGTGGGCTGATACGGATGCAGATGTTCATTTCTACATGTACATGTGGAAGCCAGAGGACAGCCTCCGGTGCCATCCTCAGGAGCATTCTCCACCTCAGTTTGTGGCAGTATTTCAAAAGTCTGGAACTAACCAATTAGGCTAAGATGAATGACAAGCCTGTCCCAGAGACCCTTCTGTCTCCACTTCCTTAGAGACTTCGAGTGCCAGTGTGTCTCTGGTCCTCACGATTGCAAAGCAAGCACTTTGCCAGCTGAGCTATCTTCCCGGTCTGGTTCCAGTCATTAAGGGGCACATGGTCTGGGTGATGTCTACGACAGTTCAAAGTGTTCTACTTACACAGTTTCCTACTGCCGTACTTACTTTGTTGCTGCATGTATGGCTGTGCACCATATACATATAATATAAGAGGAGGCCATCAGGTCCTCTGGGACTGGACTTATAGATAGATGGTTGTGAACTCCCACGTGGGTCCTAGGAACTGAACCCAGATTCTCTTGAAGAGTAGTCAGGTCAGTCAGGTCACAGCCGAGCCATCTCTCCAGCCTCAGACACTTTCCCATCCATGTCTGCTTGCCTTTCTCCTGATCAGTCAGGAGGCCATTTGAATGCAGCACTCAGTGCTGCACGTTCTGTGTGATCGGTGACTGCAGATTTCTGGGATCTGAACTGGTGCACCAAGGTGTTGTGTTTCTCCTCGGTCTCACCCTCACACACACACACACACACACACACACACACACACACACACACACACACACACCTGCTTCTGCTGAAACAGCTGAGTGACTGTGGTAGGCTTCCACCATGTATGACTGTGTGAGTGACTGTGGTAGGCTCTCACCATGTGTGAGCGTGTGAGTGACTGTGGTAGGCTCTCGCCATGTGTGAGCCTGTGCACAGTTGCACAGTCCCAGGGACATTCCATCCGTCTGGCACGTCTGCCAGACCTGGTGAAGAGAGAGGAATGAAGAGACAGAATGATTTACTTAACTTGGCTTTCCATCAGAAGGACAGCTGGAGTTCTGCCTGGGTGTTCATCTCAACTTGGTCACACCCTGAAATGTACTCGGTGCTGCCTCCTTCATCCTGTTAACTCTTAACCACCCAGTGTTGTTGCGTGAGACTTTTATCTCCTAAGCCTGTTTTCTCAGAGCTACTTCCTAATTAATCTCTGCTTCATGTGTCACAGGAAGGTTTTGTTCCCAGTCTTCATTAATAAGCATGTGGTCCTGTCCCCTCGTTTGGAGGTCAGAGCCCTATGTCCCTGTGGGTGATAAAGTTGATTCTTTTCCTTAGAACGGAGGAAATGAAGGTTAAGCTCGCCATACTTGCCCAGCATGCGTGAAGCTCTGGATTCAATCCCAAGTGAAGGGACAAGGATTAGCAGTTCAAGGACAGCCTCCTCGGCTCTACAGTGAATTTAAACCCTGGGCTACATGAGACCCTGTCTCCAAATAAGAAGAGAGGGGATAGGGAGATAGGATAAAATACACAAGTTAGGATCTCCAGTACCCATGCAAAAGCCAGGTGTAGTACTGTGCCTGCAACCCCAGCTCTAGAGAGGTGGAGATATAGACTCCCTGACTCAGCCAGCCAGCCAATCTACTGAGCCATTGAGCTCCAGAGTCACTGAGAGTTCCTGTGTCAAAAGCAGTAAGGTAGAGAGCGATTGAGAAAGATACGTGACATCAACCTCTGACTTCTATACACACACATGGGCAAGTACACATACACACACACAACTGAGGGAATAAGTCAATTGCAATATAATCTTTGCAAACAGGTGTGTCTGTTAAAGATACATACAAGTGAAAGAAAGCATGACTACTTCACCAGTCACTTCCAGGAGGTGGACGTCTACGCCTCCAGCCCAGTGGAGAGAAATTACATTCCTAAAGTGACCTGTCCAGCCAGTACCAGTCATGCATTCTGTGTGTTTATGTGGGTGTGCTTTTAGCAGAGGGAACTAATTTCCCTCCAGGCTATGTGCTTCCCACTGTTACTTGTAATAAGTGTTGATTTGCAAAGAAAGCATGGGGGGGGGGGGGTACCAAAGGTGCTAAACTGAAAAGCCCACCTTCATGAGTTACCTCACAGGTACATGGTGGGACCTGTGGAGCTAGATCATTTGGAACATTTAAGCAACAGGATATAGAAACTGCTTGAACCAGTTATTGAGGCCACTTAGGGAGAGGTGACGTCTTCCCAGCACCCAGACTCTAAAAATACCACCATAGATACAAGCATGAGTAAGGTTCTGGAGACATTTTTTCTTTATTCTGGGAAACGATTTGAAATACCGTCTCAGTTTATGTTATTGGTGAGAAATGATTGCTTTGTTACATGGAAGAATGGGAGAATTATTCTTATCCTGTGTGTGTGTGTGTGAGTGTGTGTGTGTGTGTGTGTGTGTGTGTGTGCGTGCGTGCGCACGCGCGCACACACACACACACACACACATAGGATTAACATGCATGCATGTAGACATCAGAAGAAAATCCTGCGAGTCTTGCTGTGTCATTTTCCACTCTACCCCTTGAGCAGAGTCTCTCAGGGAACCTGGAACTCAATGGAACCCCCTTTCCCATTATCCTGTCTCCCCCTCCCCCACAGATGAGTTATAGGCATGTGAGACCATACCCACTTCTACCTGTGTAGCATATAGTTTCTACTTCCCCAATTTAAGCTCTGGGCAGACCTCACACTACCAGCCCCACCCAAGAGCCACCCTGGATCTGTGGATGAAACACACACACACACACACACACACACACACACACACAAACACACATATGCACACGCACACACACACAGAAACTTATTTTTAATATGCTTTTGGCTCAATGGTAGGATACTTCTAAGCCCCCCAAAGCTATTGTGCCCTTATCTTCATTCCCAGCTCAACACCTCTAATTCTGCCCGAAATTTAGTTGCCAGCACCCTAAATCTGCCCTCTGCTTAGTTGCATTTCTAGTCTCCTGCTTGCTATCCCAGGCCCAGTCAGAAAACACCCAATGGCCACTCCACCTGAGATCTCAGATGGTTGGTGGCTCTCTCTCCCTCTGAAATGTGGCAAAATCTTTTCTTCTCCTGCATCTGCTACCCTGCCTACAAGAACCTCAAAGTCCCACCTATTCTGCCTAGCCATTGGCCACTAGCATCTTTAGTGATCTATCAAGAACCAACTGGGGAACAGGACCTTCAGTGTTGGAATGCAGATTCCCCATCAAAGCATCAGACCCACCCCTTACATACCTGGGTGCTGGGCCTTTCAGCTCAGACGTTCATTCGTCCATTCATTTGCAGCAAACACTCAAGCACTCTTATCCACTGAGCTATTTCTCCAGCTCCTAATCTGATTTCTGAAAGCATGTAATTGGGATAATTATAAGTAGAAGGAAAATGGGGCAAAACACACCCCCACCCCAAACACACACACACTTTTTGCTGTTTAGGTTTTAAGTTTGAGGTAGGGTCTCACTGTATGACCTCAGATTTGCCCTGTATACCTGGCTGGCCCTGAGTTCAACTATTAGAGAAGGTACAGTAATTGTTTCTTATATGTAGACAGTATGGTTAGCTCCCCCACACCCCCACACCTCCTACTTCCTTTTTTGGAGATAAAGTCTTCCTTCATAGCCCAGGATAGGCTCAGACTTTCTGTCTTCCTGTCTCAACCTCTAGTGTGCTAGATTACAGGTATGTGTTGCCATGTGTGCTGGCCATTTGTGTGTCTACTTGACTCACAAACCAGAGTCACCTAAAAGGGGGGAACTTTGAGAAGATGCTTTGATGAGATCAGGCTCCGGGTGGGTCTATAGGACATTTTCTTAATTAGTGATCGATGGAGAGGGCCAAGCCTATGGTGGGTGGTACCATCCCTGAGCTGGTAGTCCTGGGTTCTATAAGAAAGCAGGCTGAGTGAGCCATGAGGAGCAAGCCAGTAAGCAGCACTCCTCCGTGGCCTCTGTATTACCTCCTACCTCCAGATTCTTGCCTTGTTTGAAGTTCCTATTCCAGGCTTCCTCCAATGATGGACTCTGATGTAGAAGTGTAAACTGAATAAACCCTTTTCTCCCCAACTTGTTTTTGGTCATCTGCTTTGTCACAGCAATAGAAACCCTAGCTAAGATACTGTCCTTATTTTATAATCAGGCTTACTTGAATAAAAGTTTTGTTATATAGTTGTAAGGGCCTTATCACCGACATTATATGTTTTTTTTAAAATTTTTGTGTGGCTGGTTGTACACCTACTATGTAGTGAACTGCTGAGCTTCCTCTCAGAATCCACAGATTCCCTCAGAATCCACACCCATTGATTTTTGGATTTTTGAGGCTGGTTCTTATTAGTCCTTACAAGTCCTGTCAGGACTTGTACTCTCAAACCTTCCTCCTCCATCTCCTAAGTATCTCAGATTGTGGGGGTGCACCACCACCTCATGGGCATTTGAACTGGACCTAACACTTAAGTTCAAGAATGAGATGAGATGTTCACACTGTTCCAGAGAAGCCTGAATCTATCTAGACTTCTATGTGAAGTTCTAACTGTCAAGTGTTGGCCAGTTAAGATAAACAATGTGGGACAGCCAAGGCATAATTGAGGTGAAGACTGAAAGACTAATATGACTAGAGACACATCATGTCAGAGACACAGTACTCCCTGAGAGCCTGTGAAGGGTTGGCTGGCAATTCCTGCCTTCCCATGTAATAGCACAAAGGCAGTCCTTTGGAGGAAAGAACCCAGATCTGAAGTCCAGCACCATGGTGGGAGGGAGTGACATTCTGCTCATTCTTTGGCAGAAGAAAAGCAAAGAGAATAGCCTAATGAAGTCAGTGCTAAAACGCCCCCACAAGTGTTCATATCCCAAAGCACTCGTGGCTCCCGTGCTTGCGGCTCCAAGCACTAGTGGGTCTGTTTCAGTTGGGTTGTGATCAAGTTGCGTGACCTCAGTTATCACTGTGACCTTGACCAGGGTTGAAAACTGCTGATTACATATTAGACATGCCCTGAATGAACCCTTGATGACCAGCTTTGAGGATGGGAATGGATAGATGGTGATTGTGTGTCTGGGTAAGACACCCCAGAAACCAAGGTTAATGATTGGAAATGTAGGGGGGCTCGTGGCAGCAGCAGGTGTTTCCTGAAGAAGTAGGACTCTGCTTACCACATTCTGTTCTCTACTCAGTTTTTCATGTAGCCATGAAGGGAAATGAAGGAAATAATCTGTGTTCTGTTTTTGTTTTTGTTTTTGAGACATGATTTCTCTGTAGCTCTGACTATCTTGGAACGTAGTCTTTAAGCCAGGCTGATTTTGAATGCCGTGATCCACCTGCCTCTGCCTCCTGAGTGCTGGACTTCTGACTGTCCAGCCTCTGCTTCCGGGTGCTGATATTACATGTGTACATACCACACACTGAGTTTATAAGGTTCTGGGAATGAGATATAGGCAACTGCTCAACCAACTGAGCTACATACAGAGCTCCAGAGGGATTTTATATCCTGAAGCACGTGATATAGAGGAGAAGTAAGCTATTTGAGGTCATCATCAAAGGAACATAGAACAAATCCCTATTTTAGGATTACAAATTCTCTCTCTCTCTCTCTCTCTCTCTCTCTCTATCTCTATCTCTCTCTCAGAACTAAAGCTGTGATTCTGATGTTTTCCAATTTGGGTATGTATAGCAGCAATAGGTAGATATTTTTGGACTTGATATTAATTTTAAATTAAGTTTATATTGATAGTACTTTGCCAGATATCAATAAAAAAGGAAATGGAGGGTTCCCAACAGTTTTAGTATTTTACAGCGTATATGGCCGCTCTCCAGGCAAACACAGGCTTATGATGGTGAGACCCACAGACAAAATATCACTGGATCAACCATCCCAACCGAAGGATCTGCATCACCTTCACAGCTCTCTCTCTCTCTCTCTCTCTCTCTCTCTCTCTCTCTCTCTCTCTCTCTCCCTCCCATCCCCCTCCCCCTCCCCCTCTCTCTCATGTATTTGTGTGTGTGCCTGTGTGTTTGTATGTATCTGTCCATGTGCCTGTGGAGACCCAAGGTTGACATCAGGATGTCTAATGAGGTGGATCTTCACCTACTCATTGAGACAACCTAGAACTCACTGAGTTGGCTCATCTGGCTAGCCAGCTTGTTTCAGGAACCCTTGTTTCTGCCTTCTAAGTATGGGCTTACGGGTGAACTGTCACACACATCTGGCATTTATGTGATGTCCCAGTCACTATTCTGTTGCTTCAAAGAGGCACCGGGACTCTTATGAAAGAAAGCATTTAACTGCAAGCTTGCTTACAGTTGCAGGGCCATAGTCAGTCCATTATCTTCATGACAAAGAACAAGGCCCTGGAACAGTAGCTCAGAGCTCCACCCTGGTTCACAGGCCAAGAGGAAGAATGGTACTGGGTCTTGCTTGGGCTTTTTGAAACCTCAGGACCACCCTCACCTCCCCCACCCCTACCCCCCAACCCAAATGATAATTTCCTCTAACAAGGCTACACCTCTGACTTCTTCTAATCCTACTAAACAGTGCCCTTCCCTGGTGACAAAGCATTTAAATATATGAGCCTACGGGGGGGCCATTTTTATCCAAACCAGCACACATGAGTTCCCAGGCATCCAAACTCTGGTTCTCATGCTTGAATGGCAGGCCTTTTAAAACCTGAGCATCCACCTTCTTTTACGTTCTCTAGCTCTGTCTCTTCCTCTCTGTTACTCTGTGTGTGTATGTAGTGTATCTGTCTGTCTGTCTGTGCATGTGTCTCTGTGTACACCTGTATCTGAGACACGATCTCATTTATCCCAGGTTGCCCTTAAATCCTTTATGTAGCCTAGAGTAACCACTTGTGGACCTAGTGCCCCCTCCCCTCTGCGCTGGGATTATGGGCATCCTGAACATCTGAGCTGTAGTGTAGTCTCAACCCAAACTGACCTCTCTTTTTATCATTCCCTCAGGTCTGTCAGTTTGTCGTCTCTGTCAATGGCCTCAACGTGCTGAATGTAGACTACCGCACCGTGAGCAACCTGATTCTGACAGGCCCAAGGACAATTGTCATGGAAGTCATGGAGGAGTTGGACTGTTGAGCACAGAGACCTCCCTGCTTGTCCCCTATCCCAGAACCAACAGAATAGCGGCATGGCGAGGCTGCCAGGCAAATGGATAATTGGGACATCACAGATCTTTTCTCTGACCATGTACACCTTGACTTTCATATCCTGTTTGAATGTGGAAGAACCGGGTAACACATCTTTAAAAACCAAACACAGCAGGGGCTCCGTGGCTCAAGTCTATAATGCCCGCATTCAGGAGGACAAGGCAGAAGTGCTACAGGCACTTCTACTAGAAGAAGGCAAGCATCTACTAACAGTGTGAGTGCCTGTCTCAAAACCACACTCGGGATTTTTCCACACAAGTGCACATACCACACATACACACAAACACACACATGCACACCACACACATGTGCCACACATATACACACGCACCAGAGCCCAGTTTATAGTTCTCAATCATTGCTCTTTATGTTTTTGGGAAGTTGTTGTAAAACCAAATTAGCAACATGGAAAAATGCCATTTTTAGAAGGTCATAGAATAGTTGCTACATATTTTATGTCCTCTCTACTGTGCTTGTGTGGCAGGAATAAGGAACTAGCACCTGCAATCTGGGCTACTTAGGATTCTGAGGCAGGAGGATGATCACTTGAGTTCTGGTAGTAATGTCAGCCTGGGCAACATAGTGAAACCCCACTTTAATTTTTTTTTTTTTTTTTAAAAAAAGGTTTTACGAGCCGGGTGTGGTGGCACACGCCTTTAATCCCACAGAGGCAGGTGGATTTCTGAGTTTGAGGCCAGCCTGGTCTACAGAGTGAGTTCCAGGACAGCCAAGGCTTATACAGAGAAACCCTGTCTCGAAAAACAAAAACAAAACAAACCAAAAAAAAAGGTTTTACCAATATTAATCTGAACCTGTTTAGGTAGGTCTAGATTTCATCCAGCTTAAAATGAAGTAACATCCCCAGAAATGTGACCAGATAACACCAGTTTCCAAGAAGGTCCTTAAAGCATTCAACACCTTAGAAGAGGTCATCAGAAAGCAAGCTTTCTTCCTTTCTGTTTTAGGTTGTTGTTTGTTTTGAGAAGGTCTTGCTAGGTAGCCCCCAGCTATGGACTTCTTTTTTTTTTTTTTTTTTTTTTAAGATTTATTTTATTTTATTATATGTAAGTACACTGTAGCTGTCCTCAGACACTCCAGAAGAGGGAGCCAGATCTCATTACGGATGGTTGTGAGCCACCTTGTGGTTGCTGGGATTTGAACTTATCACCTTCGGAAGAGCAGTCGGGTGCTCTTACCCGCTGAGCCATCTCACCAGCCCCCAGCTATGGACTTCTTTGTCACCAACTTTCACCTTAGCCTGTTTCAGTTGCATCTCGAGGTGAAAGATAAAACAGGCCACTGATGGAGATGGATGAGGGATGCCGCTGCCAACCTCCTGCCCCTCTTTGCTCTCACTGGACCTGCTGGTCTTGCCTTATAAGTCAGTTCTAGCAGCTCTCTGGTGTTCATTTGAAATATACTGATTGTGAAAGCAAAGAGATCTATCTATACCCGTGTAAGACTCAGAGTCCAACCTCTGGCAAGATTGCACTTGGCAAGCAGTGTCCACATTTAAGGGACTTGGCTTCAGAGGGACAAAACTTGAAACTCCAAATGCCTTCTCAGCCTGGAGTTTTACAAACCTTCTCGTGTCATGGGAGGAGATGCCCATTTAGGGATCTGCTTGCCACGACAAGCTCCATGTAGGTTTAGATTTCTTCATCTCACTTACGAATGTTTCCTTGGATCTAGAAAAGACTTCCTTTGAACCAGATATGGTAGCATGTTCCTGTAATCCCAGCACTCAGGAAGTGGAGGCAGAAAGATCAGGCGTTCAAAGGGGACCTGAGATGCAGGAGACCCTCTGTCAAACAAAAATGGAGGCAAGGGAGTGCGATTGGGATTGGTATGTAGAGGATATTCCTCAGAGTGCCAAATGAGAGCCGTTTTACATAATGAATTTTGAGCAGAGATGTTACTTTCTAGTTATGCATTAACAAAATGTTAATGCCATAGTGTTATGCCCGAGTGATTTCTTAATGAGAAGTGATCATCATGTGTTAGTATTAGTGGAGTGGATTTTATTAACACATTAATCCAGTTTTTCTAACTTTAGAAAGAATACAGGATTTTGAAGTGCCATGGGATGGCTGATATTATCAGTCTTTGTGTGAGAGCGATTCTCTCCACGTGAGCGTGTTTATATTGCTGTGGAGCGATTCTCTCCACGTGTTTATATTGCTGTAGCATTTATTGCCCGTGTTCTCCTTCGCCCCTCCTCGCGCCCTTTTAAGATAGATATTATTACCTTCATTTTTCAGGTGGGGAGACCAGGTCTGAGCAAATTCAATGGTCTTCAAGTTGGAGCACCTGTTGTAACTACCATGTACTACAGCCCATTTCTCCAGTGCTCCAACCCCTTGCCTTTCTGCCCAGACTTACTCTTTAGAGGCCTTGAGTTCAGCCTTCACTCTGGTGTGCTAAGACTTTATGGTTATTTTGCTGTTGTTCTTGTTTTATTGGTCCGAGAGGTGAGGGCCATCATCATCATCCATCTTATGAATGACGAACCGTGTTCCTAAATGGGTTGGTTCGTCATATGCTCAAAACTGCCCAGCTACTAAATAGGAGGCCTTACCACATGGCTTGAATTTCTTTCTGTTTTGTTGGTTGGTTTGTTTTAAGACAGCGTCAAGCTCCTGATTCTGTACTTCCTAAGTGGGATTACAGGCTCACAGCCCCCACTGGGATATGATAACACCTTAGAAGATGAGTCTCAGCTAGTTTCTGTCTTTGGTGTTCTTTGGCAGAGAGCAGGAGTACCTGTGGGTTACTACATCCTTCTTGCTGCTCGCCTCCAAATGCCCTTTGCCTTGAACCCTAGATCCTATCATTTCTCTTTAAACTCAGCACCAAACTCAGCACCACAGAAGCCTCTCTGTCAGGGAGGGAATGAAGAACAGTTCGGCTGTTCTCTTAGGGTTCTTCTTGTCCCCAGTTTAAAGGCCAAGTGCCAGAGAACATTTATTTTTTTCTCTTTTTCGAGATAGGGTTTCTCTGTATATCCCTGGCTGTCCTAGAACTCACTCTGTAGACCAGGCTGGCCTCGAACTCAGAAATCCGCCTGCCTCTGCCTCCCAAGTGCTGAGATTAAAAGGTGTGTGCCACCAATGCCCGGCTAAGAACATTTTTTTAAAGATAGGGTGTTGGTGGTCATACTGCACACCTTTAATCCTAGCACTCTGAAGGCAGAGACAGGCAGAGGCAGATCTCTGTAAGTTTGAGGCCAGAACAGAACAGAGCTTGTTCTAGGACACCCAGGGCTACACAGAGAAATCCTATCTCAAAACGCCAAAAAAAAAAAAAAAAAAAAAAATATTTCTTCTGTGTAGCATAGGCTGTCCTCAAACTCATACCAATCTTCCTGTTCTCTCTCTCTCTCTCCCTCCCTCCCTCCCTCCCTCC
Organism: Mus minutoides; assembly: GCA_902729485.2. NCBI lineage: Eukaryota > Metazoa > Chordata > Mammalia > Rodentia > Muridae > Mus > Mus minutoides. The sequence continues at coordinate 16,233 of LR750980.1, read as the reverse complement.
CTCCCTCCCTCCCTCCCCCCACCACATGCAAACACACACAACCTCATAAAATAATTAATGAATGCTCCAGTGGCCCCCTAGGACCCTGTCAGACTCATTCAGTATTTGCATATGTGGTATCTTATTTCTAGAATGTTACTTCTCCCTCTTTGCCCCTCCCAAAATTATTCTTATTAGCTCCTTCGGGTGTCATCTTAGAGAAATCTTTGCCACATCCCCAAAGATGTTCCTATTTTAAATTCTCCAAATTCCTACAGACCAATAAATCCCATGCAAACCTCTATTAGAGCACAGTGACTTTTAGAATGTCCTTGTTGGTCACCTGTCTGTCTCCTCAGTAGACCCTCAGCATCTGCAGAACGGGGACTGTTTGGTACCCAAAGTCTAGCCTTTACCTGTTCCTTACCCAGAATAGTACATTAGCTACTTACTGTTGTCTGATGGGTGACCCCCAAACTATATCACACAACAGCACCTTCTATTTGCTCACACCTCTATGGGTTGTCAGCATTTGGCTGATGTGACCAACCGCTGCTCCAAAGGTGCCAGTAGGTCTACACACACATTTGTGTTCGGTGTGCTAGTTGGCTGAGGCCTTTTCTTGGGAGCTGCTGTCATTTGATTCTTGAATGTCTGCCTTCCAAAGTCCCGTTTTCTTTTCACTAGGGTGGCAACCACTAGGGTGGATATGGGAGAACCAGCCACACATTTCAGCACTTGGTGGGTGGTGGAGGCAGGAGGATCAGGAATTCACTGACAGCCTTGGTAACAAAGCAAGTCTGAGACCACATGAAATATTGTCTCCAAGATGCAAACAAAGAAATGGTAGGACCTGGTGAGAGAGCTGCAGGGACCCTGGGAGTTTGCCCCTTGTGGGACTGTGGACCCAGCTTTTTTTTCATCATTTATTTCTTGGCCATGAGACAAGCTGTTGGGTTCCACCATTTGCTCCTACATAGTGTCCTGACTTACCACATGCCTCACTGGTGAGTTAGTATGGAACGGGGCCTATCAGTTATGGACTAAAATCTCAAAGACTGTGAGCCAAAATAACTCTTTTCTCTTTATCAGGTGATTATCACAGGTATCTTGTTATAGTGATAGAAATCCATCTAACACAGATGGCCTTATGCATACCGCTCCAAGCCACAGTTCCAGGTCATGTAGTTCCGGACAATCTAGAGACAACCTACAAACTTCTCTCCTGTAGCTCAGAAACGGAACACTTTGACTTTCAATTCAAACAACTAGCTGGAGAGAGAGCACAGTGGCAAAGAGCCTAGGTTGTTCCTCCTGAGGACCCGAGTTTGCTTCCTAAAACCACGTAAAGGCTCACAACTGTCCATCGCTCTAGTGGCACAGGATCTGACACCCTCTTCTGATCTTCTTGGGTACCAGGCACCCACATGGTACACAAACATAGGTACATGCAAAGCATCCATATACATACAATTAAAGTAAATAAATACTTGAAAATGGATTAATAAATAAAAGCAGCCCAGGATCCAGGAATGGAGAAATAAACAGTACCTTTTATAAGAAGATGTACATAGAATCTGTGGCCAATTTTAATTCTCTAAAAATGAATACAGAGAAGGAGCCATTATTAGTTTATTGCAGTTATTGAATGCTTTAGACTCTCGAATCAAATTCTTACCCAGCCATTGGATGGGAGTGAAGTGTACCTGAAGGCTGGTTTATAATGAAGCCTTCCGAGTCCATGGATCCTAAAATGTCAGTGCTGCTTGGGCTGGGTGGAACACAGTTTAATCATCTCATTTGATTACTGAATGAGGCCTAAAACGATCTTGGGCTATACCCAGACTTGTGCAATTTGGCCAAATTCCTTGAGTCTCCTGCCTTTTATCCCTGTCACAGTAGATTCTTCTGTAGGACAAAGTCATGCAGCTAAAACAGGCTTATGGCACAGTGGACTCAAAAGTGGCATCAGGGATCTCTGAAGAGAAAGGGAAGGATCATCTGCTATTGTTATTTGTTTCTAATACCAAGGTCTTATTCTGTATGTATTCCAAGTTGGCCAGGAACTTACAGTATAGCACAGGCTAGTCTTAAATTCACAGCAATCCTCCTGCTTCATTCAGCCTCCTGAGGACTTGAATTATAAGATGGAGCTACCATGCTTGTTTACATAAGTTTGATCTTCATGTGGATTTGTGTCTGTGATGTTCAAAGAAGAAACTGTATTTACTTATTCACTGCCTGAGATAACATTTAAGTGCACATCTTGGACACATTCCTCCTTGTTCCCTTATAAAATGTATTTTCAAAGACAGGCAAGATGGCTCACACCTATAATCCCAGTATTCAGGAAGTGGAGGCAGGAGAGTTGTGGTGAGAGGCCAGCCTGGACTACAGAGACTGTCTCAAAAACAAAAAAAACTAGATAAGAAATTCTATACTCTTTTTTTTGTTTGTGTGTGGTGTTTATGTTTTGATGATAGACAGATTTTGTTTTTTGTTTCTTCATTAGCACAATATATAAATTAGAAGGGCTTTTTTTATTAAAATGAAAACTGCATTATCATTTTTGCTGTTTCTGCCTTCTGAAGTTTAATTACAACTGGGCAGGGTGGCTCACAGCACAGATTCATGCTGGAGAATGGAATTTGAGGCTATCCTGGCTATATACACAGAGACCCTATCTTAAAAACTAGTTTATTAGGTCTACTATCTCACACCTCTAATCCCAGCACTGCCGAGACAGAAGGATCGTCACATCTAAGGCTAGCCTGGGCTACATGTGATACCCAAAAGACAACATAATAATTAAGGAAACTCGTTGAGAAATGGAAGGGAATGTGAGGAAGATCAGCCATCTTTACCTAGATGGAGTGTGGCTGACTTTATAGATCATGTGACAGGTGTCTCTGCTTTGGAAGGACAGACACCAAGGTTAAAAATATCACTGCTTTCTATTAAAATGGAATTCCTGAGTTTCCAAATCTTTCCTTTCAAATGTTTTGTGAAGATAGTCAAGTTTCAAGGCCTATTTTAAACCCTTGGTACTGACTCTGGCTGCTACAAATTCTGTTTTACTTTGACTATAAATGATCAGAATAACTCCGGAGCACTGTGGTGTTTCTGGCTGGTTGAAATTGATGATTGACATTAATAATGATTTCCTGTCACCTGAACTTCAGGTATGATGCATATTTTTTCACTGCAAGAACCAAAAGGACAAATGAGCTGTATGCCAAAATGAAGTTTGCCATCAAAGATCACATATAGTATTGTTAAATAAGTTTAAAAGTACTTAATATATGGCTTTATTTTAAAATTTCTTGAGTATGATTTGCTCTCTTTAATAAAACTGTACCATAATACTAAAGATGATTGTATGAAAACATAGTAGCATGAAATAAATGTTACGTTTTTAAAAATTACCAAGTTCTGACTTTTTCTGTCTTTTAAAACAAACTGGCCATTTTTTATTCACATCAATGTGATCTTCCGACGTAACTGAGAAATTGCATGGGATTCTGTCTTACTTGCAAGAGTAACCAAGTTTCCTTATGAGTATGCTCAGTGATAGTTTCTGAATGTCTTCTGCCTGGAAAACTGCATTAGAAAAGTTTTCTCGGGGCTGGTGAGATGGCTCAGCGGGTAATAGCACCCGACTGCTCTTCCGAAGGTGATAAGTTCAAATCCCAGCAACCACATGGTGGCTCACAACCATCTGTAACGAGATCTGGATCCCTCTTCTGGAGTGTCTGAGGACAGCTACAGTGTACTTACATATAATAAAATACACTGTGTACTTACATATAATAAAATAAAATAAAATAAATCTAAAAAAAAAAAAAAAAAAGAAAAGTTTTCTCCATACTTATTTGGTGCCAAATCACTGCCTCTATGCAGAGGACTCTACAAAGCGCAGATCTGTTCTCCAAAGTGAATAGGATAATTCATACTTATCAAGTCATGTGTGACATTATCCAGGATATGGGAGTCAAGTTGACCCAAATGACATGTTTCACAGTGGCAAGGGGTTACATGGGCTTTTTATTGTCACAAAACAAGAGGCAGGGGATGCTGGAGAGATGGGTCAGTAGTTGCAAGTACTTGCTGCCCTTGCAGAGAAACCTAATTCAGTTCCCAACAACCATGTTGGCCTGCTCACAAGCACCTGTTACTGTAGTTCTAGGGACCTCCAAGTCCTCTTCTGGCCTCTGCAGGTATCTGTAGCAGTGTGGCATACACATACATTGTGTGTGTGTGCACTCAGTCTTACAAAGTAATTTTTTTTTGGGGGGGGGGGGGTTTCGAGACAGGGTTTCTCTGCTTAGTCCTGGCTGTCCTGGAACTCACTTTGTAGACCAGGCTGGCCTCGAACTCAGAAATCTGCCTGCCTCTGCCTCCCGAGTGCTGGGATTAAAGGCGTGTGCCACCACGCCCGGCCGTAATTTTTTTTTTTAAGTCATAAGCCTTTAGGTTCTTCAGTGTGAATATCAGGCAGGCAGTTACAGCAAAGCAGGGAACTGTATGCTAAGGGTCTCAGATTCAATCTAGTGACATCCACAATTTTTTTTTTTTTTTGGTTTTTCGAGACAGGGTTTCTCTGTATAGTCCTGGCTGTCCTGGAACTCACTTTGTAGACCAGGCTGGCCTCGAACTCAGTCCACAATTTTTTTTAAAGATGTATTTACTTAGCGGGGCCTGGTGGCGCACGCCTTTTGCTCCCAGCACTCAGGAAGCAGAGGCAGGCAGATTTCTGAGTTCGAGGCCAGCCTGGTCTACAGCGTGAGTTCCAGGACAGCCAGGGCTGTACAGAGAAACCCTGTCTCAAAAAAACAAAACCAAAATGTATTTACTTATGTATACAGTGTTCTGCTTCTTGTATGCATCTCTTGCAGGCCAGAAGAGGGAACCAGATCTCATTATAGATGGTTGCTGTGTGAATTGAACTCAAGACTTAACCTCTGAGCCATCTTTGTAATCCCCACAAACTTTTAGTTAAAAAGTTTTAACTAAAAGTTAAAAAGAATGGAAGAGCTGGGCGGTGGTGGTGCACGCCTTTAATCCCAGCACTCGGGAGGCAGAGGCAGGCAAATTTCTGAGCTCGAGGCCAGCCTGTTCTACAAAGTGAGTTCCAGTACAGGCAGGGCTACACAGAGAAACCCTGTCTCAAAAAAAACAAAACAAACAAACAAACAAACAAAAAAGTGTGGAAGATCAGATACAGATGGATGATAAATGGCTACTGATGGGAAAGCACAGGTTAAGTTTGGCCCTGAATCAGCAATATTCCAACTCTACAATCATGAAATTCTACTCAGTCAGTTTGGTGAAACTTTTATCTTTCTGTGCTTCTAATTTCTTATGAATTTTTTTATCAATTGATAAATATATAATTCTGTGTTGGGGAAATTAAGTACAAGTGTAGGAGAGAGTATCTTTCCAGATATATATTGAGATGTCAATCAAAAGACATTAGATTTTTCTATCATTAATCAACTTCATTCACTCATTCATTCTTCACTCAAAAAATCTTACTGAGGACTTGGGTATTAGGCATAGAATGTGGGCCCTAGGAACATTGAAGGCTTGTCTCTTCATCCACTGTCTAATCCTTCAGGGTCAACTAGGGGCCTGTCTCCTAGAAGTCTTTTCTCCACTGATAGGGTAATATGAAATCATGGGACCAGACATGGCTCCTGCCTGTATTCCAGGAAGCTGAGGATAGTTAGGAAGTTTGCCATGACTTCGAGGCCAACATGAGTTACCAGTGAGCCTGTCAAAAGAGAAAAAGAAAACCATTAAAGAAGTGGCAGAATGAGCCGGGCGTGGTGGTGCACGACTTTAATCCCAGCACTCGGGAGGCAGAGGCAGGCGGATTTATGAGTTCGAGGCCAGCCTGGTCTACAGAGTGAGCTCCAGGACAGCCAGGGCTACACAGAGAAACCCTGTCTCAAAAAACCAAAAAAAAAAAAAAAGAAGTGGCAGAATGATATATAGCACTGTCCAACTAAAGAATGCTGACAGTTGTCTACATTGTTGGTCATTTTTCTTTTTTGGTTTTTGTTTTGTTTTATTTTTGTTTTTGTTTTTTCGAGACAGGGTTTCTCTGTATAGCCCTGGCTGTCCTGGAACCCACTCTGTAGACCAGGCTGGCCTCGAACTCAGAAATCTGCCTGCCTCTGTCTCCCAAGTGCTGGGATTAAAGGCGTGCGCCACCACAGCCGGGCTTATTTTGTTGTATTATTCTAGTGTTTACATTTATATTCCACCCCCTCCCCTGTCAAAGAGCATACACTGATGATGTGGAAATTGCCATTATTCGGGTTTTTTTGTTCTTAGTGTTTTTTGCTTTTGTTTTTTAAGATCTTTACAGTAGGGTCATTGAGCTTGTTATAATTTTTCTGGGGTTTATTAGATTTTTACCTGGCATTGTATTATTTCCTCCCAGATTTTTATACCCAGCGATTTTTTCCCCAAAAATTTATACATTTACTGGTCATGAATGATCTATTCTCTTGTCAACAGGTCTTCCAAATATCCTGGGAACAGAGCTGTGGACTTAGGCTGCTGCTAGGCCTTGTGTGTGTGCTTCTGTTGTGTCTGCCTAGGCCTTGTGTGNTTGTGTGCTTCTGTTGTGTCTGCCTAGGCCTTGTGTGTGTGCTTCTGTTGTGTCTGCCTAGGCCTTGTGTGTGTGCTTCTGTTGTGTCTGCCTAGGCCTTGTGTGTGTGCGTCTGTTGTGTCTGCCTAGGCCTTGTGTGTGTGCTTCTGTTGTGTCTGCCTAGGCCTTGTGTGAGTGCTTCTGTTGTGTCTGCCTAGGCCTTGTTTGTGTGCGTCTGTTGTGTCTGCCTAGGCCTTGTTTGTGTGCTTCTGTTGTGTCTTGTGTGCTTCTGTTGTGTCTTTCACAGACCTCAGCTTAGTTTGAAGCTGAGATTTTTAGAACACAAAACAGGCTTTGGGTTGAGGGGTAGTGCTTACTTGGTAAATTTCTTTGTCATAGAAGGGTCAGGACTTGAGCTTGAACACAGGAACAAATATAAAAAGTTGGTCACAGTGGCACGTGTCTGTAATCTTATTACTGTGAAGATGAGGCAGGCAGACCCCTGGGGCGCCCTGGCCAGCCAGCCTGGTTTGTGTGACTTAGTTTCCAGCCAAGTGAGAGACCTTCTTAATAACAAGATGGATGGATCCTGAAAAACAACACCTAATCTTGACCTCTGCTCTTGGGCTTTCTGACCAAAGTCAGAAATTCTGCTAGAAAAATTCTAAAAGAGCTATGTTTGCTCTCCAAACAATTCTCTCTCTAGGTAGCACTTTCTTGAAGGGCAAAGCCCAGTCTTTTATTTACACATTCAGTCATTTACCCAGATTCCCTTTTGACTATCCCACAAATCAGCATTTTATGACCTTAGCCTCTTGATCCTTAGAAAGAGACAGCAAGTACTTAAAAAACAAACAAACAAACAACAAAAAAAAAACCATAGCAAATGAGTTTAGAGATCTGCCTACCTTTGTGCACACAAACAATAAATTTAGCTGGGTAAAAATCCCTCCCCCACCAGGCTTAGGCATAAACTTATTCTGTCTCAGGCTGATCTTGAACTCAGAAATCTGCCTGCCAGAAAGATACAAATATCTTTCTGACAAGCTTGTTCATTAATACAGCTAGCTGCCTTTGTTCGTAGGTCCATGAAACCCCTCATACAATTCATACTGCACCCTTATATTTTGTACAGTTGAGAAGTTATACACTCTTGAATTCATGTTTTCAAAATTCTTTCCCACAGTCTTAAGGGCTGTCCTAAAGGTCACAGTGTTTACCAAGGCTGAAGAACATTGGACAAACCCTTACCTCCATGACTCCTGCTGTTTCTAATTATCATGAAGTCATTAACCTTGACAGGGAGAATCTTTCCCGAAGGTGGAAATGAAGTGTAATACATTATTATACAAACAAGCCTTACGCCTAGCAACCTGCAACACTCATGAAAGCCCAGGACCTGCTCCATGCTGGCCCTTCCACAGGGCTGAGCAGGACTTGGCAAATCATCTTGGTATTTTTGGTATACTTATTCCTGAAGTGAGAATTTTGTTATCTTTTGTTTTGTTTTGTTTTGTTTGTTTTGTTTTGTTTGACAGGGTTTCTCTGTGTAGCCCTGGCTGTGCTGGAACTCACTTTGTAGACCATGCTGTCCTCGAAATCAGAAATCTGCTTGCCTCTGCCTCCCGAGTGCTGGGATTAAAGGCATGTGCCACCACGCCTGGCCTAAATTCAAATCTTAATCAGCTAAATTTTTTAATTATGTAGAAATAACTAAGTATAACCATCAAAACTTCAAATGTAGGCTTGGTAAGATAGCTCAGCAGGTAGAGCCTTGCTACCTGTTTGATTTCAGACCCAGGGACAAGGAACTGAGGTGCATAATTTCACATACCAAAGCAGACCTGGCCTTCAGGCTCTCCCATTGTCCCTCAGTCTCCACCTGGCATATCCCTCCCACAACCCAGAACTTTCCAGCCCAGGGGTTGGGCTGCCCTTCCCCCAGAAGCTCTTCACCATATAATCCAGACCTTTTGGCCTCCCCACCCCCTCCTCCCTCTCTCTCTCTCTCTCTCTCTCTCTCTCTCTCTCTCTCTCTTCTGTCTTCCCCCTTTTCTTCTCTCTGTATGGGTGCTTTCTTTCTTTCCCTTTCCCCTCCCCTCTGTGTCCATTCCCATGGTGTCTACTCTGGCCTCTTCTCTTGGGGCCGTGAACTCAACCACCAGAGAGCTCCTTCCCAATAAACTTACGTTTATATATATATTTAATGTTTTGAATTGACTCACTTGTCCAGTGTGGAGAAATAACTTATTACTACCAACCCTGGTGATTGAATTTAATCCCCTATAAAAACACACTTATTAGCAGAAGAAAACCAGGCGACCACAAATTGTCCTCTGACCTATATATCTGCATTGTGACATATGTGCACCCACACATAAACAGCATACATACACACTAAGTGCCTACTTAAACATTCCATGTGAAATCGATGCCACACAAGGCTAGATAGCAGTATCTAGGTCCTGTGCTATCAGATTCCAAAGAGTTTTTACAGCCTGTTAGGAAAGCAATAAAGTGATTGACATGTGTACAGTTGCAATATGGTATATACCACAGGTACACTCTCCGGATATGTTGGAGATTCAGTTTTGATTACAGAGAAACAGCTTGTCCTGAACACATCTTAGTTGAGACATCATTCGACCGTCCGGGGGCGGCCTCTAAGTCTAGAGAGGTGTTGGAGATTCGTGCTGGGATGACGTAAGCCACACCACCTCCCAGCGCTTCTGTTCACACAGGCTTTCTGTGGTCAGAGAGTGGAAGCACGGGCTGCTGCTTGCCAGGAACATTTGTCAAAACACCCAGCAGAATAAGGACACGTTAGGTCTCAGCAGGTAAGTAAGAGCACTGACTGCTCTTCCAAAGGTCCTGAGTTCAAATCCCAGCAACCACATGGTGGTTCACAACCACCCATAATGAGATCTGACACCCTCTTCAGGTTGCATCTGAAGCCCTCTAAGATGTACTCATTTATAAGCTAGGCGTGGTGGTGCATGCCTTTGATCCCAGCACTCGGGAAGCAGAGGCAGGCAGATTTCTGAGTTCGAGGCCAGCCTGGTCTACAAAGTGAGTTCCAGGACAGCCAGGGCTACAGAGAAACCCTGTCTCTAAAAACAAAAAACAAAAAACAAAACAAAACAAAACAAAACAAAAAACATACAAGGTCTCCTCTCCTTCTTCACAGAACGTGACAACTTTTCCCTGTGTGACTCTCTCTTAGCTTCGTGAGACTTTATTTCATGTTTATTGTTCTTTGCTCCCTTGGGGTTAAATATTAAGCCCATTTCTGGAAGTCTGCTATGCTTGGGTCCACAAAGATTCCTAACAAGGGCTTAATGAAGGTGGAGAGTGGCACCTGGTGGTCCAGTCTGACTGGGCAGAGCATCCGGATGGCCTGGGCTTTGTCTAATTTGCTGTAATTTTTATATCGACCTTGTTTAGGTACGGGTGGCTGAAACAGAACAAGACCTGATTATATAAAAATCTGTGTTTCTGAGGCAGTGCAAGCTAAGGCAGCAGACACAGAGTCCTTAAATTCAACCCTGCTAGCCCCTGAGCTGTGTGGCACAGGAACCCCAGGGCAAGTTAAATATTAAGCAGGAAAAGTCCCAGATCCAATATGTAACAGCAGAGACCGACATAAACACAGCTAGCTCTGAGAAACGT
>LR749703.1:1909000-2056732 GCA_902729485.2 Mus minutoides | reverse complement strand
AAGTCAACCTCCATTGTAATTCTTCAGACAGGAACTTGCAGTAATCCCTCTATGCTTGCCTCCCAAGAGCTAGGGTCACAGACAAGGACTGCCACATCTGGCCTAGCTGTGGTCTCTTCCCACTTGGGGGTATGTGCATGGAAACGAGGAATGCAGAATAGGGGCCGTGGAACCTCGGGGTCTTCCACGGGAGCTCTGACGAGGGCTGATAGGGTACTCTGCCCAGTCTGGTCGCCACTTGCTCCATCCCCTTGGGGCTGCCTTCTAGCTGAGGTACCAGGCCAGTGTGGCCTCTGTAGCCACATACAATGGTCCCTCTGTGTGTGGCACAAAAGAAAATGTGAATGGAAAGGGTAAGGGTGAGGGCAGAGGAAATACAGCCGCCTGTACTAGAATAGAGCTTTGCCCTTGGTGGCGGTCTGGGGTCCAGCATTGGGCGTGAGGCTATGGGCTAGATATTAGTTGACTGCCTCGGGGTTACCTCCATTCTCACTGTGGCGATTTCAAACAATCCCCCCCCCCCCACACACAATTATTTAATCCAGATGCTGATAGATGAGGGTCACATGACCTTCTCTGGAGTCTGGGCTCTCTCTGTAGGTAGGTACACAATGAGTGTGGCACAGTGACTGTGGAGTGCACCTTTGGAGGGCTGAGAGGTGGCACTGGTCTTTCAGAGAACCTGAACTCAGCTTCCAGCACCCACACCGGGATGGCTTACAAGCACCTGTAACTCTAGCTTTAGGGGATCTGATGCCTTCTTCTGGCCTCTGGGGGTACCCAAACTCATGTTCACAACACACACAAATAGATCTTTAAAACAAACAAACAGAGCTGGGGCGTGCTGGCACACGTCTTGAATCCCAGCACTCGGGAGGCAGAGGCAGGTGGATTCCTGAGTTTGAGGCGAGCCTGGTCTACAGAGTGAGCTCCAGGACAGCCAGGGCTGTACAGAAAAAACCTGTCTCGAAAAACCAAAACCAAACAAACTATACCCTCTACTTCCCAGCTCTTGGGAAACTGGTCTCCGTGCTCTGATGCCCAACAGCTCCCTGACAAGACCCACATGGGAAGCAGTAGAGGTCCAGCTATGAGTCCTGCAGAGCTAATAGGTCATCCAGCCTGTCTAGGGCCCTGGCTGATGCCACGTGGGGAGGAGAGGGCTCTGCTGAGCCTAGCTCAACATGCAGATTTGGAAGATAGATGAATGCTTGTTTTAAAACAAAAATAAAAAACAAACAAACAAACCCCCTGTGTGCATGTGTGTGTGTGTGTGTATGTGTGTGTGTGTGTATATACACAAGCATGTATACACATACAAGGGGCTCGTGCAAAGGTCAGAGAACAACCCCAGGTGCCGTTCCTTATTTTCTACCTTGTTAGACACAGGTCTGTTTGTTGTCATAGCTACGTACATCAGGCTAGCTGGCCCAAACTCTTCTTCTCTTTGCAGAGGAGCACTGGAATTACAGCACTGCACTGCCATAGCAGGCTTTTTGTGAGTCCTCGGAATCCACACTCAGGGGCTTATACTTGTATGACAAACATTTTAATCACTGAGCCATCTCCCCGGCTCCTGCTCTCGTTTCCAGCCTAACATTTCAGGCCTGTATGCTTCATACATAGCAACAGATAATTGTAATTCTTCCAGCCGGGCGTGGTGGCACATGCCTCTAATCCCAGCACTCAGGAGGCAGCGTCAGGGGGGTCTCTGAGAGTCTGGGGACAGCCTGGTCTCCTAGTGAGTTCTATTTATGTAGCCAGGGCTACACATAGAGAGACTCTCTCTCAAAAACAACAATTGGCAATTTTTCCATGATCATTAACGTCACCTTTGATGCTGGGGAGCTGGTAAGGAACTTGGGCTTCGTGGGAACACTTATCAGCAGGTTCTGAGCCTCTCTCCTGGCCCCAGCTTCTGGGTCTGAAGAAAGCTCAGCTCATGAGTGTGGCAGAGGGGAAGATGGAGTGATTGACAAGGGACCTCTTGGTGACATGGGAGTGCTTCATCGATGGCTGTCGTTTATTATTATCCCGGGCTTTTGCCTTTTATTTTTATATTGTTATTATTATTGTTGTTGTCAGGATTTTGTTTCTATTTTGTTTTGTTTTAGATCCCTCAACTGCTGGAATTACATGTACCACTGTACCCATATTTACGTGGTTTCTGAGTGCTGAGCCCAGGGCATGCTGGGAAGGTACCTGACCACATCTCTATCACAGTCCTTTTCTTTCTTTCTTTCTTTCTTTCTTTCTTTCTTTCTTTCTTTCTTTCTTTTTTTTTTTTTTTTGGCTTTTCCGAGACAGGGTTTCTCTGTGTAGCCCTGGCTGTCCTGGAACTCACTTTGTAGACCAGGCTGGCCTCGAACTCAGAAATCACAGTCCTTTTCTTTTTTCTTTTCTTTTCTTTTTTTGAGACAGGTTTTCTCTGTGTAGCCCTGGCTGTCCTGGAACTCACTCTGTAGACCAGGCTAGCCTCGAACTCAGAAATCCACCTGCCTCTGCCTACCGAGTGCTGGGATTAAAGGCGTGCGCCACCACACCCGGCCACAGTCATTTTCATAAGCAGTAGATCATCCCTTTCTCCAGGCAAGTCTTCACTGCTCACCTCTTCAAGGACCTCTTCTTCCAAGAAGACTTCCTTGGCCACCCCAAGCTACATGGCACCTCTGTCCTCCTGCAACAAGGGTCGTTCTACATGTCTATTGCTGTCTATAGCCAGCACACTGACACTATGTTGAGGGTACTCTTTGTGAAGCCAGCAAAAGGCTAAAGTCTCAAAGCTGGGACAGAGAACAACATGGACACACAGTGGGGGCTCTGAAAATGTAATTTTTTTTTTTTTAAATATAGCTGTGACTGCAGCCCAGGCTGCCTCCCTCAGACTGTGCAGGCCACCTCCCTCAGACTGTGCAGGTTTCTTTGTATACCAGTGTGCCTGCTGTGTCAATACAAGCATTTGCACACATGGATGTGGTTTTGGCATCTGCAGGAAGGGATATAGGTATGATTACACACCACCATTAACTGCCACGTCTATGCAGATGCTCGTGGGCATGGGTGTGTCTCTATAACGTGCCCTGACACTGGGGCATGCCTCCGTGTGCCCAGAGCAAGGCTGTGGCAGGGAAAGTGTAGCAGCTGCTAGATCCAGGTTCTGCCATTTCTCATTTGGGAACTAAAAATAGCCCTGCGCCCAGCCCTATCCTGGGAGTCAGGGACCAGCCCGCAAGCCTCACAGGACACCCCAGACTGGCTGTTGCTTTTGTTCCTTCTTCAGCTACCATACCCTCTAGCCTTCCCTGCCTTGGGCTCCTATGACCTCATTGCAAGCCTTGCTCAACCAGGGCCACAGGAGGAGGAAGGGCCAAGACCACGCCCATGTCCAGGCAGCTGGACACAAGCAAGGCCTGATAAGGTCAAGGAGGGATTGGGGTCCACCCCCCACCTCCAATCAGGGCCAGGCAGGAGGACATGAGTCAGCATAGGGGGGCATGAGCAGCCCAGGCCTGGCCACAAGCAGGTGACAGGGCTTGGAGGAGAGCTCTTTCCCAGGAGGCCAGAGATGGGTGTGGAGAACTCACCTGTCTCTGGCCTCACTGCCCAGCTCCTCAGCCTCACTTCCACCCCAGAAGCCCCTTGAAGAGCCCCTCTTCCCCTGCTGGCTTCCTGTCAGCTCTGGCCATACCCTTGTCCTTGAAAAAGTTGTCAGCCTCTTGCAGAAGAGCTTCTGACTTAGCTTAGGAAGTGCCTGTCCCTGAGTGCCACCCCTGCCCTCCCTAGGCAGGCGGTCAGCATTGCCTTCTGGTCCGGAAACATCTCAGAGTCCCCCTGTTCTGGGAAGTCAAGTCCAGACCTGAGCTTTTTAAGGCCCTGGAGCGTCTTTTGAAATTCTGTCCACCCTTATAGGGTCCAGTCACAGGCCAGGAGGGGTCATTGTTGTCTTCCTTTACAAGGAACAAAGCCACAGCCCTGTAGGACACATACTGGCTGGAGACTCACCAGGCTTCATCTGAGACCAAGCACGCTCCAACATCCACTGTGGCTGTTCTGCTCTTTCCTGTTACTGTCTTCAGTACTGATGACCCCAGGTCAAGGGCCCTGAACCTGGAAAGATGTAGAGCTAGGGCTGGGCTAGCCTGAGCTACGTAGTGAGACTCTGTCTCAAAACAAAACAAAATAATTAAAACAAAACAACAATAACAACAACAATAACAACAACAACAAAACCCATGTACTGCTCTTGCAGAGAACCTGATTTCAGTTTCCAGGACATAAGTGAACTGCTCAATTGCTCACAACTTGAGCTCCAAGGGATCTGACGCCCCCTTCTGGCCTCTGATGGTACCTGCACTCATGTGCATATACCCACTTCTGACCCCATATATATATATATAATTTTTTAAAAATTGTTTTTGTTTTTGTGTTTTTGGTTTGCTTTGTTTTGAGGCAGGATCTTACTGCCTATCCCCGACTGGTATGTAGACCAGACTGGCCTTAAGATCACAGAGAGCTGCTTGTCTCTGCTTCCCAGGTGCTGGAATTTAAGGTCGAAAGTGTTTGGAGATAAGAGGTGAGGGAGGCAGACACCACCTAAGCCTCCCAGGAGGCAGAGACCAGTCATCCAGAGAGCTGTGACAAATCCAGAGGGAGGAGTCCTAGCTTGTCTCTGTCGCTGTGGTTAACACCCGGAACGAAAGCAACTTGGGGAGGAAAGTATTTATTTGGCTTAGAAGTGTGGATCACGCAGTCTGTCACGGAGGGAGGTCGGGGCAGGAACCCAAGCAGGAACAGAGGCAGGAGCCATAGAAGGAGTCTCCAGCCTGTTCTTGTGCTCAGTTTTTATAGTCGTCCAGGGGTGGCACTGACCACAGAGGGCTGGGCCATAGGCTTAGGTTTGTATCCAGTTGACAAAAAACTAACCAGAACAATGTGACTGAGGGGGACCAGTCAAAGGAGGAATGGGCAAAAAGCAAAGGGGTTGTGGGTGCCCCTTGAGAATCTTTGAGGTGAAGATGTATTCTTCTGTTTCTTCTACAAGCAAATCCAAACTGCTGCAGTTTATGCCTCTTTACTGTGTGACTTTAGGTGAATATCTTAACCTCGAGCTGGTCTTTTCATTAAAAGAGTCAGTTAGATGGCGATGTATCTCTTCCTGGGCCCAAGGGACACCGTGAATTCCCAGGATGCTTTGCCTACGGACCCATGTGGGCAGGATGTACGGTGGAGGTGGGGGGCGGGGACACCCCAGCTATTAGCTCCTTTGGGAGCTGCTTAGCCCCAAGCTGTGCCAGAGGTTTAGGGATGGTAAAGGCTGGCTGGCTGAGAGCCAGTCCTTAGACCCCGGCTGGGGCATTCCAGGAAGAAGATCAGCTGCTCCCAGTCCAGCTGGACAGAGGGAGTGTGGGGTATGGAGGGGCCCGGAATGGCCACCTGGTTCAGGGAAGGAACCTGAAACCATTCTGGGCCAGGAACTGAACTGCTGCCACAGAGCCCTGGGTGAGAAGCGTAGGCTGACAAAGGGAAGGCCCCAGGACTTGGCCTGTCCCTGAGCCAACTTCCTCAACATCCGGTTCCTGACTCAGTTTCCTCCCATGTAAATATGGGGGGGGGTGTCACCGCTTCACAGAGCTCTGCAGAGGGACCCAATGAGCAGTACAGTACAGTAGGGTTCTTTTGGGATCCCCTCCCCCATCCTCTGTGGGGACCTCAGGTACACCTGCAGACCCCCTTTTATGTCCCAGACTTAGAGACTTAAACAAGAGGAAGAAGAGGAAATAGTTAAATGCAAATAAACAAAACAGGCCAACCATTTTCTTGAGGAAAAGCTGCTAATCACATGGCCAGCCATTAAAATGCGTCAAGAGGTTCCTGGGAAAGAGCGCCCCTCCCACTGTCCGGTCCGTTTCTGGTGCATTCTTCCTGAGCCTCTGAGAGCAGACACATGCCAAGACGTATTTACCCCTTCCTTAGAAGCACACATTCCGGTCAGCCTCGTTTCTGCACCATGGACAATGCTAGGATCAGGAGCAGCTCCTGAAGCACTTCCTGGTCCCTCCATGGCTTGGATTGCCCCCCCCCCCCTTATTGTTAATTAGCTAGGCTCTGGAAGGAAGAGCTGAGCTCTGTTTTATAAGCCAGGGAATGGGGAGGCCTGGGTCTGAGCATAGGAGCCACTACTTCGCACTCTGGCCATTGCGTGCCTTTCCCCCTCTGCCTCATTTTCTTCATCTGGAAGAGCATGGCTGAGACCACGTGGTCCACTGATGGCCCACAGGCCATATCCTGCAAACCCAGTGTTTTGTTCATAAGCTTTCCTTAGAGCGCCCTGGGGAATATAGCCCTGTCTGTATAGCGTTTGCCTAGCGTACATTGGACCCTGGGTTTGAGTCCCCAGAATCACATGAACCAGAGTGCTAGCATATCCTTATGACTAGCCATCAGGAGGATCAGAAGTTCAAGGCCATCCCCAGCTACGGGTTGCTTTTTTTTTCTTTTTCATAATTCATTTGTATTTTATGTGCATTGGTGTTTTATCTGCATGCATGTCTGTGTGAAGGTGTCAGAAAGTGTGGAACTGGGGTTATGGATAGGTGTGAGCTGCCATGCAGGTGCTGGGAATTGAACCTGGGTTCTCTGGAAGAGCAGCCAGTGGTTTTTGTTTTTGTTTTTTTTAACGGCGGAGCCATCTCTCAAGCCTTGAAACTCTGTTTCAGAAACAACCAAGCAAAAATTTTCCCTAGATTTGGAGATTTTTTTTTTATGTTGAACACAGGTTTATGGATTAAAAAACAAGACCTCCCCCGTATTTAGTGCTAGCTGGCTAGAGACTAGATGGCCTTAGACATTTGGCCTTAGACCCCACCCTTCCCCTATTGCTAACTCTGCTACCTGGCTTGAAGGTGTTGAACACATGAGGAACTTTGCTGCTCTGAGCTCAGCAATATTTCAATGTAAATGTTTTGTGAAGCGCTGGTCCCCGGCACCCATCTTCACCCACTTGCCAAGTACCCGGGGGTTCTGAGAGTTGGGAGCCACAGTTTAGGATGAGCGGAGCCTGTGGACCCAGACCCTGAGCACTGGCTCCAGGATGTCTCCCAACCAAAAGGGAAGAGGAAATACTGGCACCAGGTCTAGGAGGGGCTCTGGGCTCTGGGCTCCGGGCCAGATGCTGTATCCCAGGAGGCAGCTCACGGCTTCTCCCCTAGGCCTGAGCCGGAAGCTGGGCCCCCAACACCTGGAGTTGCCATCTCCTGGTCCCCAGGATGTAGATTCCTATGCACCCTGCCCCCACGCCTTCCTCTTCCCCACCTACATTCACAAGCCACATCCTGCTCAGAGGGGTGGGCCAAGGCAGTCCTGAAGGAGACAGGGATGTGGGTGGAGTCTCTGGGGACCTAGGACAACCTCTCTCCAGGGTGGTTGAAATCCCTTCTCTGCCTCAGGTTCCTTGGAGCAAATCTTTTTTTTTTTTTTTTTTTTTTTTTTTAAAGTTGAGTTTTGTTTTTGAGACATGGTCTCAGGGACACCTGGCTGGTCTCGAACTTGCTACATTCCTGAAGGTGATCTTGAACCGTCTGAGCCTCCTGATTTCTACTTCCTGAGCTCCAGGGTTACAGGCTGGCAGCATCCTATCTGGTTTCAAAGGTGTTGGGCACTGCCTGCAGCAGGGCTCACAATGAGTAAACTGAGACTGAGTCACAGCAGAGGACACTAGAGACACGAATCCATCTTGGGCCAAAGCCACACTGAGAATGTCCTCAGCATTATAGTCACTGGAGGTGAGGGTGTGTGGGGGCAGGACAATGGGGACAAGGAGGTCTGAGGGGCCCCAGCACTGCAGGCTTGACACTTGAGACCTACTCCTCTTTATCTTTTCTGTGACCTCAGAGAAGATCCTCCTGTGGGCCTCAGTTTCCCCATTTAAATATGCTGCTGCTATAAGCATCAGACTTGATGCTAGAGGAGATGTGATAAAGGCCAGTGTGGACCTTGGTCCAGACCTGGGGACTGTTTGCTCAGTCCTGGGAAAGGCTAGAGTATGAGGCAGCTCTGGACTGCTAGTCTAGGGGAGGAAGGACATTTGTCTCTTGATCCTCGGTGCCCCAGCCACCTGCTGCTTCCACTAGGGGAAGGGTGGGAGTGGAGAGGCTGGGGAGGAAGCTGGGCTGAGGAGGAAGCCCCCCTCTGTTGAGAAATTGGTAGACTGACTCACTGGCTTTGACGACCCGTGGGTGGTCAGCCCAGGTGCAGCCTTGGTCCTTCCATGACAGTTCTGCCCACAAAGAACCGCTCCTTTCCTTAGGAAACCCGACGAACGGGTGGACATCACAGGGTGAGAGCCATGCAAGACATTCCAGCCCTGTCCTCCCTGGGCTTCAGAGGGACAAGGAGTGACAGGAAAAGCATGGACAGAAGGCACTGCAAGGACTTCCCGAAGTGCCACGTTTGCTGGGCTACATGTGACCCGTCCCCTCAGATACAAAGCCACTTAGTGCAGGAGGCATCACTTCAGCCAAACCCGTGTTCACACATGCAGATTGGAAAGGGACCCAGCACACACCAGGCAAGGACTCCACCACTGATCGACACATCCAGCCTACTGTTTTTTGTTTGGCTGTTTTTTCCAGACAGGGTTTCACTATGTAGATCTGGCTATCCTGAAACTCATTCTGTGGACTAGGCTGGCCTCAAACTCAGAGACCCACCTGCCTCTACCTCCTGCCTGCTGGGATGAAAGGCGCACCCCATTCACATCCAGTCTATTATACACACCCATTCTCATTTCTTTGTGTTTGTACCCGAGGGCAGACGCGTGGAGTTTGGAGGACAGCTCTGTGGAGTTGGTTCTCTCCCTGGCAATCCAACTCAGATCATCAGGCCTGTTCGTTTTCTGACATGGAAACAGGGTATACTGTGTGGTGTAGGCTAGCCTCGAACTTCTGCCACTCCTTAATCCTGTCGAGTTTTTTTTTTCTCCAGAGATTACCATGCGTATCTGGACTGGCCACTTTTAAGGGCTGGCAGTGGTAAATGGCTACAGGCAGTCTGTGCCGTAGGGGTAGCTTGGGAGCGTGCAGGTGGATGGGGGTGAGGGCAGTTCGGGTGACAGGAGTCTGGGCATAGGCCAACACAGCTTGAAGCTTTATCTGCCCCCTCGTCTCCGCCATCCTTCCGAGCTGCTCCTTGGGTTTCAGCCTGGAGTCTTGGGGAACTGATGGGTAGTGGGAGACCTAGGGGCAGGTGGATGGCCTCACTGGCACTGCTAGTCTGTCGTGAGGACCCAGGACTGTCACAACCCCCACCCCCACCCTGGCCCCTAGTTATCTTCTCCCTGGATGGTGGGGAAAGTGAGAAGCCCTTATCTTCCCCACTTCCTGCCACAGATACTACCTCAAAGCTCTGTTGTTCTCTCTCTCATGCTCACCCCCACAACTCTAGGCCCCAGGGAAATGGAGCAGGGGAGAGGGGGCTACCTGTAGCCCTCCCACCTTGAGGCCTCAGGGAAGGACAAGGAGGAGGGTGAGATGGGGCAGGAGGAGTTGGAGGGACCCTTCTCTCCCTGCCCATCTATCCTGTGCCAGAATTCCACGGGAGACCTCAAGCAGTCACCGCAGTGTGGCAGAGCCAAGGGTCACCAGATGACCCGGCGCTTCCTCTAGGGCTCACAATACCTGTTAGTTGCTGGCTCATTCATAACCGGGACTGGATTGTGGGAAAAGGGTTAGGCAGCCAGGGCCGTTGGAGCAAGGGGTCTAAGGGAGTTTCTGAGTATTCCAGGTTTGTACAAGACAAGGATGACCTCAAACTTCTGATCCTCCTGCCTCCACCTCCTCAGTGGTAAGATTACAGATGTTGGGGGCTGGAGAGATGGCTCAGTGGTTAAGAATGCTGACTGCTCTTCCAGAGGTCCTGAGTTCAATTTCCAGAAATCACCTGTAATGGGGTTCAATGCACTCTTCTGGTGTGTCTAGAGAGGTGGCCACCTATATGCAGACATGCCCATATGCATGTGGGGACTTTGTTTGCCTCTCAGGGCCTCAGGTTCCTGACTGTAGGGTAAGTCTGAGTCTGGCTTCAGCTGGAACACAGATGTGTACTGCCCCACATGTTGCCAGATGTGAATGAGGGTGAACCTGGTGACACTGTTGATACTGGACCATCTCCAAAATGATCCTGTCACACGCTCAGGTGAGAGAATTGCTGATTAGCAATGGAATTCATGTCCTCCAAACCTTGTTCTAGGAACTGGGGGTGACTAAGTGTGGGAGGAAGGGGCAGTCCGTGGAGTAGAAACAGCCCTCCACCCCCATTGCTATCAACGCCCACATTACAACTCTCAGTACCTATGAATCTGTCACTGGACATAGCTCAAGGGTTCTGTGGGTGAGATAAGAGGCTCAGATGGAATATCCAGGCCAGAGGTGATCACAGAGCTTCAGAAAGAGGAGACAAACTGAACCATGTGCTTCAAAGGTTAAAATGAAGCCGGGCGTGGTGGCGCACGCCTTTAATCCCAGCACTCGGGAGGCAGAGCCAGGCGGATTTCTGAGTTCGAGGCCAGCCTGGTCTACAGAGTGAGTTCCAGGACAGCCAGGGCTATACAGAGAAACCCTGTCTCGAAAAAACCAAAAAAAAAAAAAAAAAAAAGTTAAAATGAGGGAGGGTCTGACAGAGGGCTCAGTGTTAAAGAGCAGTGCTTGCTCTTCCAGAAGATGCATGATCAATTCCCAGCACCCACATGATAGCACAACCCTCTGTAACTCCAGTTCCAGGGGATCTGACAAGCACACAAACAAAATAAGTACAATTTTGAAAAGGTTAAAATGATGCTGGTCATGGTAGCATGACCTTTGGTCCCAGCACTTGGGAAACTGAGGCAGGTGGGTCTCTGTGAGTTAGAGAGGCCAGCCTGGTCTACAAAGCCAGTTTCAGGACAGCCAGGGCTACATAGTGAGACCCTGTCTTAAAAAAAAAAAAAAAAGAAGGAGGAGGAGGAAGAGGAGGAGGAGGAGGAGGAGGAGGAGAAGGAGGAGGAGGAGGAGGAGGAAGGAGCTGGAAAGATGGCCCAGCGGTTAAAAGCATTGATTATTCTTTCAAAGGTCCTGAGTTCAATTCCCAGCAACCACATGGTGGCTTACAACCATCTATATAATGGAATCTGATGCCCTCTTCTGGTGTGTCTGAGGATAGTGACAGTGTATTCACATACATAAAATAAATAATTCTTTTTTTTTTTTTTTTTTTGGTTTTTCGAGACAGGGTTTCTCTGTATAGCCCTGGCTGTCCCGGAACTCACTTTGTAGACCAGGCCGGCCTCGAACTCAGAAATCCGCCTGCCTCTGCCTCCCGAGTGCTGGGATTAAAGGCGTGCGCCACCATGCCCGGCTAAAATAAATAATTCTTAAGAGGAAGGAGGAGGAGCAAGAGGAAGAAAAGGAGGAGAGGGGAGGTTAAAATAACAAATGCCAGGTGGGAGAGATAGCTCAGTGGTTAAGAGCACTAACTGCTCTTGCAGAGGATCTAAGTTTGTGCCCAGAATCCACATAATGGCTCACAACTGCCTGTAACTCCAGTTCCAGGAGAGTTGGTTCCCTCTGCTGGCTTCTTCAGGTACTGCACACACAATATACATATAAACAAGTAGGCAGGCACATACATGTAAATATATATATATATATATATATATATATATATATATATATATAGAGAGAGAGAGAGAGAGAGAGAGTGCCGATTGGGACCATCAAATGTGGAGGGGACCATGGAGGCTGGATGATTAAATGCTATGTAGATCCTAGAGCAGGAAAAGGACATCAGTGAGAAAGGTGGTGATGTCACTACCAGTGTGGGTGGCAGGATCCTATTAATGGGGTGCCTTCTTCTATATTTACTAGCTGTTTTTGCAATTTACAATTCTGTTGTACGGAGTTTGCTCTCCTGACTTTGTTATCTTTTATATATTAAGACAGGGTCCCACTGTGTAGCCCAGGCTAGCCTCAAACTCGACTCTCCTGCCTCAGCCACTCAAGTGTTAGCATCATTCTGACTTTGTCATTATTTCCCTATCTGTGGTACAAACACTCTTCCTTATGGCTGCATACGCCGTCTGATTCATAGGGGATGAAAATTCATAGATGCCCCAGATATCTCCACCCTCCAGAAAGGAACCCAACCCTGCATTCACTATAATTGTTTGTCTGTGATAGGGTTCTGCTCTGGTCCTTTCACTTTCAAGTGTGTAATGACACA
Organism: Mus minutoides; assembly: GCA_902729485.2. Taxonomy (NCBI): domain Eukaryota; kingdom Metazoa; phylum Chordata; class Mammalia; order Rodentia; family Muridae; genus Mus; species Mus minutoides. Next base: position 2,044,480 of record LR749703.1, on the reverse strand, counting down.
TAACTGAAATCATATCAGTTCCAGGAAGCAGAGCAAGAAGATCTCTGTGAGTTTGAGGCTAGCCTGGACTATGGAGGGAGTTCCAGGTTAGCCTGGGATACAAACTAAGACACTGTCAAAAAAAAAAAAAGGATATTCTTTTAATGTATCAAGACTCTTAGTCTACTTTCCATTGCTATGACAGAACGGCAGAGGTAGGGTAACTTATAAAGAGGAGCATTTGGCTCTCAACAGTGGAGGCTTGAAGCCCAAGTACCTGGTGTGAGCATGCGCGTGGCTTCTAGGAAGCTGCCTTGGCCTTGTGCTTACAAAGAATTGGAAGGGCAGGCACGGGGAAGAGAAGAAACCCAAGGAGCAGGCACATCTCATAAGAACCTGCTTTTAAGGAAACTAATCCAGTTCCACAAGCATCACGAGAACTAACTCGTCCTGAGAGACTAGCCCAGCTCTACAAGAGAGGTGTCAACCCCTCCTCCCGCACTGATCACCTGCTGGTAAACATTGACCATACTCCATCCGCACCGCCAACCCCATGGTTATTGTCTACAGCAGTCCAGAGTCGAGGAGGCCAGACTGAAGGTGCTAGGTGCTGTAGGATCTATGCGCACCCCAGCACTCCAGAGAAGTGCACGTGTGTTTGTACATGCCAGGACACACATACAGAGGTCAGAGGACAACTTGTAGGACTTGTTCTCTCCTTCTGCCCTGTGCGTCCCGCAGCTTGATCTCAGCTTGCCAGGCCCTGGCCAGCACCTTTACTCACTGAGCCATCACACCAGCCTCAGAGGGACCATAGTCAGCTTCATTCCATCACTGAGAAAATACAGGCACAGAAATGACTTGCCCAAGGCCACATATCTGCAAGTGACATAGTAGGACATGTAGGTGGTGACATGTAGGAGTCTCAGCATGTGACCACCTTCATTGCAAGATTTTATTTTGTTCCCACCGAGGCCACAGGCTGAGCTCTGGGCCCTTTAAAGAAAAGATTTGGTGGCAGTGGTGGCCCAGAACTACAATCCCAGCAGAGGCCCGTGGATCTCTGTGAGTTTGAGGTCAGCCTGGTCTACAGAGCAAGTTTCAGGGCTACACAGAAAAACCCTGTCTTAAAAAAGAAAAGAAAAAAAAAATTTGTTCAGTTTCTCGACCACTGTGTGGTGTAGATGTTCTTACCATTCTTTTATTTTATAGGTGGAAGGGCTCACCAGGCAAGGTGAGTCTCTCGCTGAGGGCAATGGGGGACAGCAGGTGTTCCATAGTGATGAGGACTGAGAACCAGACTCAGTATGGTCCACAGGGGGCTTCCACAGCAACCTCCTTAATTCTCGACACTCTCCTGCCTCGTGGCCATGTTTGCTCTGCTCCCTGATTGAATGGCAATGGAGCCCTTGTCAGATGTCCTCACACACCCTGCTCACCAGAAGCTCAGGGACATCCCGGCCCGCATTGTTCAAGCCAGGAAACCACCCACCCTCCATAGCCAGGGGGGTGACTTCTAAGGAGTTGTTTCTTCCCAGGGAGGCAGAGGCTCAGGAGCGGGCTATGCTGTGTCAAGGTATGGGGCTGGGATGGGTTGGCCTACCCCAAGGGCCACCTGACTCTCTACCCTTTGAGGGATGGACCCAGGACGGAGGGCAGAGGGCGACACAAGCCAGATGAGAGGAAGGGGTGATCTGCTCCTTCATAGTTCAGGAAGGCAGGGGTTGGGGGCTCCAGGCCCTGGTGGTCCCACGTAGGTCCCTTTCCATTCATTCATAGTACCTCAACTCTTCATTCATCTGTTCCATTGGGTCTCATGGTAGCTGGTGTGTGTGTGTGTGTGTGTGTGTGTGTGTGTGTGTGTGTGTGCAAGGCACAGAACCATCAAGAAAGGCCCAAACAAGGTCATGTAGAAATAGGAATGTGTTTGTTTTTATTATTTTATTTTATTTTTGGTTTTCCGAGACACGGTTTCTCTCTGTAATGTCCCTGGCTATCCTAGAACTCCCTTTAGAGATCAGGCTGGCCTTGAACTCAAAGATCAGCCTACCTCTACCTTCCCGGAACTGGGATTAAAGGCATGGGCTACCATGCCGAGCCAATTAAAAAAAAAATTTTTTTTTAAAGATTTATTTTATTTATTATACGTAAGTACACTGTAGCTGTCTTCAGGCACTCCAGAAGAGGGAGCCAGATCTTGTTACGGATGGTTGTGAGCCACCATGTGGATGCTGGGATTTGAACTTATCACCTTCGGAAGAGCAGTCGGGTGCTCTTACCTGCTGAGCCATCTCACCAGCCCCAAAACATTTTTATAGACAGGTTCTATGTAGCTCTAGACGGCCTGGAATTCACAATATAAAACAGGCTGGTCTTCAACTCAGAGCTCTCTCTTCCTGTCTCTGCCTCTGGGATTAAAAGTGTATGCCACACGCCCATTCCAAGGCTGGAAATTATGAATAGGATTCCTGCTCCTAGATGCCATTATTTTTTGTCCCTTCTCCTCACTTCACCGAGCGTACCTGGTGAGGGATAGCAAAGCTGGGCTCTCCCATGCGATCCATGTCACTGTGGATTTGGTCTCTTCTTCTGCATAGGCCCAGCTTCCCCTCCGTCCTGGATCAGGATTCAGGAGCCAGATGAATAGAGTGCTCTCTGGTCCTAGCCAGGGCTAGGACTTTCAGGAGGAGGAAGCTGAGAGAGAAAGGGCAAGAGCATTCTGAACAGAGGGAACCCTAGGTCAAAGAAATAGGAAGTTTCCAACCTAGTCTGTGAGTTCCAGCTCCCAGGCCCTTTCCCCCATGGGGGACACTTCACAGTCACTGTCTTTGGCATGGCACTCTGTCCACCTGCTAGGCCTTAGGCTTTTCATCTCTCAAAGATTTCCCCTAGGACTAGCAGCAGGGTGGCCTCTGGGAGCTCGGTTGTAGGTTCAAATCTTCCCTCTATCACTGCAGCTCTTAAGGCTCCACGACTTGGGAAGACAGCCAGAGAACTGGGCAGAAGCTGTGGCAGAGCTCCTGCCGTCAGCATGGTTTAGGACCCAGGAGAAGCCGGAAGTCCAGGCTTTGAGGAAACCACCTGACTGGTTAGCAGTGTGTCTTAGGGTTTCTATTCCCTTGTCAACTTGACACACAGACACATCACTATTAAGCTTCAACCCTTACTTCCTTATTCATCACCGAGATCTAAATAACTTTAGAAGTCCCACAGTCTTTACAAATTCTTACATATTAAAATTTCAGTCCCCCCCCCCAAAAAAACCCCAAAAGCCAGGCATGGTGGTGCACGCCTTTAATCCCAGCACTCGGGAGGCAGAGGCAGGTGGATTTCTGAGTTCGAGGCCAGCCTGGTCTACAAAGTGAGTTCCAGGACAGCCAGGGCTACACAGAGAAACCCTGTCTCGCAAAACCAAAAAAAAAAAAAAAATTATTCAGTCCCTTTAAAATATCTAAATCTCTTTTAAAATTTAAATTCAAAGTCTCTTAACTGTGGGCTTCACTAAAATACTTTCTTACTTCAAGAGGGAAAAGTATCAGGGCACAGTCACAATCAAAAGCAAAATCGAACTCTAACTGTCTGGGACCCACTCACGATCTTTTGGGCTCCTCCAAGGGCCTGGGTCACTTCTCCAGCTTTGCCCTTTGTAGCACACACCTTGTCTTCTAGGTTCCAGCTGCCTGTACTCCACTGCTGCTGCTGCTGTTCTTGGTGGTCATCTCATGGTACTGGCATCTCCAAAACACTGCTGTCTTCCACTACAACTAGGCTTCACCAATAGCCTTTCATAGGCTTTCTTCATGGTGCCAAGCCTCAAATCCTTTGCATGACCCCTTCAGTCCTGGCCATCAACTGCAACTGAGGCTGCACCTTCACCAATAGCCTTCCCTGGCCTCTCACAGTGCCAAGCCTCAGCTGCTCTGCATGACCCCTTCATGCCTTCAAAACCAGTACCACCTGGGTGACTCTTACACATTACCAAGTCCAGCTGCAGCATAAGATACAACCTTGGCTATCTCTGGAACACAGGTTCTTTGTACTCTCAGAAAAAAACTTCTTAGAAGATTTCACCTCAGTGATGCTGGTCTCTTCTTAATCACCACTAATTTCTTAGTTCTAGCTAACCAGCATCAATAGTCCCAGTAATGCAAAGGATTTGCTTTAGTAGCTCTGGTAATCTTTTTTTTTTTTTTAATTAAACAATTTTTTTAATTAAACAATTCTTTTTTTTTCCCAACTTTTATTAGATATTTTCTTCATTTACATTTCAAGTGTTATCCAGAAAGTTCCCTATACCCTCCCCCCTCTGGTAATCTTTTTAATCACAGCTGGTTCTTCAGCCCCAGCTAACCAGAACCACAGAATTTTTGCAATCAAAACAGCGATGGCCCTGATAAGTATCTTTAATCTTCCCTCTGAAATTTCACAAGCCAGGCCTCCATCATCTGCACTGTTATCAACATTATCTTCCAATCTCCTACAGAACATCCCACAGAGCTCTTAAAACCCAATGCTTCTTCTAGCTCAAAGTTCCAAAGTCCTTCCACAGTCCTCCCCAAAACATGGTCTGGTTGTTACAGAAATACCCCACTATGCTGGTACCAATTTGTCTTAATCAGAAGTTCTATTCCTGCATAAAACATCATGATCAAGAAGCAAGTTGGTGAGGGAAGGGTTTATTCATCTTACACTTCCACGCTGCTGTTCATCACCAAAGGAAGTCAGGACTGGACCTCAAGCAGGTCAGAAAGCAGGAGCTGATGCAGAGGCCATGGAGGGGTGCTACTTACTGGCTTGCTTCCCCTGGCTTGCTCAGCTTGCTTTCTTATAGAACTCAGGACTTCCAGCACAGGGATGGCACCACCCACAAGGGGCCCTCCCACCCTTGATCACTAATTGAGAAAATGCCTTACAGCTGGATCTCATAGAGGCATTTCCTCAAGGGAGTTTCCTCTCTGTGTAATTCCAACTTGTGTCAAGTTGACACACAAAACTAGCCAGTATACAGTGTCAACTTGACATTGGTTAGAGTCACCTGAAAAAGGAGGCTCAATGAAGCAATTTATCACGTTGGTATGAGGGCACGAGACTGTCTTGATTTTTTAATTGATGTAAGAGGGTCCAGCCTAGCTGGGCATGATGGAGTAAATCTTTAATCCCAGCACTTGAGAGGCAGAGGCAGTTAGATCTCTGTGAGTTCAAGGTTAGCCTGGTCTACATGGTGAAGAGTTCCAGAACAGTCAGAGACTCTGTCTCAAAAATAAAAAGAAGAAGGAGGAGAAGGAGGAGGAAGAAGAAGAAGAGCAGGAGGTCTGGCCCACCATGGGCTAGGCAGAGGTGGTCCTGGGCTAGATAAGGAAGTGAGCTGAACATTACTCTGTTTGCCAGATAATAGCCTTCCTTCATGGTTCCTGCGTCCAAGTTCCTGTCTTGAGTTCCTGCACTGCCTTCTTCTTCTGATGGTGAATTGTGACCTGGAATAGAAAACCAAATAAACACTTTCCTTTGCTGTTTGCTTTTCAATTGAGTGGTTTTTTTGTTTGCTTGTTTTGGGGACTTTTTGTTGTCGTTTTTTTTGTTGTTGTTTGTTTTGTTTTGTTTAAGACAGGGTTTCTCTGTGTGTCCTTGGCTCTCCTGGAACTCGCTTTGTAGACTTCACACGTAGAGATCTGCCTGCCACAACTGCCCGGCTTAGTCAGTATTTCATGATAGCAACAGCAAAGAAAGCAAGTATCGCCTAAGGTTTGCTTTAAGTACAGGCAAGTAAACCAAGGGCCTCATGCATGCTAGGCAAGTGCTCCACACTGAACCCAACCATCTTTTTATTTTAAAAAGATTTACTCTTGTTTTTTTCATTAAAAAATTATCTTTTATGATCTTTGATGTTGTGCCTGTGTGAAGGTGTCAGACCCCTGCAACTGGAGTTATAGATAGATGTAAGTGACCATGTTGATGCTGAGAATTGAACCCAGGTCCTTTGGAAAAGCAGCTAGGGTTCTTAACTCCTGAGCCATCCCTCAAGCCCCCAATTTATTCTTATTTTATGTGTATGGGTCTTACACTGGCTTATCTGTGTATCACAAGGGTGTAGTGCCAATAGAAATCAGAAGAGGGCGCTGCACCTTGGAACTCCATGGTTGTAAGCTGCCTTGTGGGTGCTGGGAACTGAACTCAGGTCCTGTAGAAGAGCAGTATCGCAAGCATGAAGATAGATTCACGTAACTAGTATAACAAAATTTATATTTTATTATGCAGAGGCTCATCACAAATGTTCACACTCTAAATTACTAACTTTGGTCCTTAGCCTATTTTTCTAAGGCTGCTCACCTGTGACATATCTTAACTGAAGATCAGGTCCAGTCTCTAATGGAAGTCTTTGATTTGAGGGTTTGGATCCTGGGGGAGATTCCCACAGAGCAGATCAAGGTGGCATCTCTCCAGATGTGCAGAGCAGAGCATGGTTCTTGTCTTTGCTTAAATACTGTCCAGTGGGCATCATGGTATTCAAGAACTGTGTCTGGCTGTCTTGAGTGAGTGATATCACTGAGTTCTGGTTATCGGGTGTGCCTTTCGTGTAGCGGAGATCCTGACTAAGCTATTTTTACATGTATAAAAGGGTTTTTTTTGTTTTGTTTTGTTTTGTTTTTTTTTTTGGTTTTTTGAGACAGGGTTTCTCTGTATAGCTCTAGCTGTCCTGGAACTCACTTTGTATACCAGGCTGGCCTCAAACTCAGAAATCCACCTGCCTCTGCCTCCCGAGTGCTGGGATTAAAGGCGTGCGCCACCATGCCCGGCTATAACAGTAACCGCTCTTAAAAGCTTTCTCTCTAGCCCCGTCCTTTTGTTTGTTTGTTTATTGAGACAGGATTTTTCTGTATAACCCTGACTGTCTTGATACTTACTCTGTAGATCAGGCTGGCCTTGGAACTCCTGGCGATCCACTTGCCTCAGCCTCCTGTGTGCTGGAATCAAAAGTGTGTGCTATTACTGCTCAGTTTCCATCGAGTTTTTTTTGTTTTGTTTTTGTTTTTGTCTGTTTGTTTTGGAACTCATTCTGTAGACCAGGCTGACCTCAAACTCAGAGATCTAGCTGCCTCTGCCTCCCAAGTGTTGGGTGGGATTAAAGGCATGCGCCAGCCACCACTGCCTGGTTTCCATCAAGTTTTAAAGCAAGTCTATATTACTTCTGCCTGCCTACTCTCCTGGGGAGGCATACAAATGAGATGGTGAGCCACAAAACACCTTGATTTACATATAACCAAATTTCTGGCCCAGTATCTTCTGGGCCTTCCTTCTGCTCATGCCCTTTCTTCTCTCCCTTCTTTTCTACGCTCAGGTCCCTGAAGTATCCTGGAGTCTAAACCCGTGCCTGGTTTCCCCTTATGTATCACAATGAGAGACTGAGCAGAATGGGAGTGAGCCGAGAGAGACTGTCCAGAGGAGGCAAATGAACTGCAGAGGAAGGAGAAGTGGGACAGCCCCGCCCACAGTCCGAGCGGCTCCGCCCACAGTCGGAGCGGCTATGGGCACTCAGGCCACCTCTGGGTTGAGCAAGCATGGCCACGTCCTCTGAGAGGCTATTGGGCCAAGGGTTCCAGGGCACACATGAATCATCAACCCAGGAATTCCATTCCAGCTAAGGAGCTAGCCCTAGCTGTGGAAAACAGGACACTTTCCGTACAAAGATACCGTAAATCACGCACAGCTCATTATTTATCACTCCCCGAAACTGGAAATAATGGAGGTGTCCATCAACAAGGGAATGGTTAAGTCAACCATGGAACTTTCACTTGATAAAATATTAGGCAGCCAATAGAAATGAGGTTCAGAGACAGGGAAAGGAAGCCAGGCCGGAAGTAAAATCGCCCAAAAAAGAGCCTGGGATAAAAATGGCGGGCAAGAAAAGCAGGATACTACTGTGGGTTCCTCCCCCTTTAATATACAGTGTGATCTCAGCTGTGCTTTTTAAAACAGTCATCAAACAGAACACTATGGACGGAAATACATCAAGCCCTAACAATGACTGAGCCCCGGGGGTGGGGCTATGGGTGGTGAGCTTTCTTCCTTATTTTGACTTTTCTGCATTTTTCAGAGTTTCCCAAGCACCCATGTATCATGCCTTTTATAGTCAAATTAAAAAGGAGAATTTAGACTTTTGGGTGAGCAACCACGATCTGCCCAGGTGCTGGGGGAACCGGCTCCAGGGGCCCGGTTCTGGGCTGGGAGGTGGCCCGAGGCTCAGAATCAGAAGAGCCTTTGTGTTCCTGGACAAGCACTTTGTGACTTCGTAGTCATTTCTGCCCAATGGGTTAGGGCAAAGAACAGGACGAGAGAGTGGCCCAAATGGTGTCGTTATTGTGTTCTCTAGAAGAGCAATTCTGCCACCAGACACTCAGAACAATGCCAGTCTTTGGCCAGGGGGTCCTAGGAGGTAGAACTGGGGTAGCTTCCAGAATCACGTCATGGGGGAGGGGGCGCTGGGAGGGAGTTGAGGCACACAGTCAGGATTCAGAATCCTGGCTTCTCCTTTACATCTGTGTGGCCTTAGTTGAGAGTAACTTAATGTCCCTGTGCCTCGGTGTCCCTGCTCTGAAGGCTTTGCACTGAGGACTATGGGTCCATAAATGCTCTAAGTGTCTCTATGCCCTTGGAGTAGGGGCAGGGGTACAAGAGGCTGCTCTTTGTACTGGGGTCGCTGACACCTTTCCTGTCTATCCTACATTGTTTCCAGCCCTGTCCCTGGAGTAGAGTGTGTGTGCAAGGCTGTCCCCAGGGCTCTAGAGGCTCACACCACTGAGAACTTTGTCCTCAGAGTCCCTCCCTCTCAGTGATACAATCTGCCTGCAGAAGGTAGGCATGAGGGCAGAGTGGAGGCTGCCTCTGGGTAGCAGTGTGGATGTCCACAGAGACCCTGTGTACAGACAGGCCACACACATCCTGAATAAGCATGCTCTCAGCTAGCGCTGACTGTCACTGCAACACTGCCAACACGTCTTCCTGCACCTTGTTCCAGACGCTGTAGAAACCTCAGAACAACAGCCTGGGATACACCCGGTCTGCTGCTCTGCTGCAGTTATTAGGTACAGGCATGTCTGATTCCTGGACACACACACACACACACACACACACACACACACACACACACACTCATATATCACACATATATTCCACACACATACATATCACACCCCCTATTCATATACACACACAAACACCCCCCTATACAAACCCATCCATACAAACACACACACATACAACACACATACACACAATCCCCCCCACATATACAAACACATACATCACACACACATATACACACACCACACATAAACACACATGCCACACATATATACACCACACACACATACACACAATCATACCACATATACCCCCCACACATACACATCACACACACATACACACATAAACCACACACCCACATACCATCCTACCCCCTCATACCATCCCCCCCCACATACATGATTTACACACACACACACACACACACACACACACACACACACACACACACACCTAAGACTTAACTTTGACTCTTGTGTGATAGTGTTTCTGTTGTATCATCCCATAAACACTCGGGAATCCTTGAGATAAGACACTAAGGCTCAGCCCATACAGCCATAGAAACAAGCTCAGAGATATTAAAGTAAATCATATGATATCATACAGCTGACAGTGACCAAGGCCAGGCTTTGACCCAGGCTGTGCGCTCCACATCCAACCTTGGGGCTTGTGCTCTGAGAACTGAGACTCTTCTAACTTCTGTTCTCATAAAACCCAAGGCTTCCCAAGGTCCCTGCAGATTAATGTGGGGGCCCAGCATGGCTCTAGACTCCTAAATTAGGGAAGGAGCTTTTTGCCCATGAACATGAGTGCAGTCAACTATCAGGGGGACCCTGGTTTCTCGTTCTGACACAGCGCCCAATTCGTTCATGTCCGTCCATCAAGATGCTTCTCAGAGACCAGCCCTGTGCCAGTCCTTGGGGGATTGACATTAAGACTCACCCTCTGCTCCTATCCCAGAATGCCCAGGGGACAGCACAGGTCTGATTAGCCAAAGAAGGGCAGGAGGGACACTGTAGGCTGGGTGAGTCCTCTGCATTGTGAGTCCTGAGCTCCTAGGAAGGCTGTGAACAACAAAAGAGAGAAGGAGCTGCAGGAACAGCAGCTGCTGGGGCCAGAAGGAGGGTCAGCTGCTAGGGTCCCCACACCTCTCTGGAAGGATGGATGAGGCCACCCAGGGCGCCATCTAGGAAAGGATGTAGCTGCTGCCTTCCCACCCACAATGGGAAGGGGAAATCCAGGCGAGAGTGAGAGGTAGGTGGGGCCAAAGGTCACACAGTGGGGAGGGAATTGGGAAGCAGGCAGTACCCTGGCGTGTCTGACACATCCCCTGTCACTGACCTCCTCGCTCACTTCCCCCTTGTCCTCTTCTTTTTTTTTTTTTTTTTTAAGATTTATTTTATTTATTATATGTAAGTACACTGTAGCTGTCTTCAGACACTCCAGAAGAGGGCGCCAGATCTCATTAGGGATGGTTGTGAGCCACCATGTGGATGCTGGGATTTGAACTTATCACCTTTGGAAGAGCAGTCGGGTGCTCTTACCTACTGAGCCATCTCACCAGCCCTGTCCTCTTCTTTAATGAGCAAACTGTCCCCACCACTGGGCCTCTGTACCTGCCCCTCCTCCAGCCTGGAATGGTGCTCTCTCTTAACTATTCTTTCTTTAGACTCTGTGTGACATTGATTGGTCTGGAACTTATGAGGTAAGTCAGGCTGGCTTTGACTGTACAGTGGACCTTTGTCACAACCCATGTCTCTGACCAGCAGAGATAATGGGAAGAATGAATGACACAGACTCCAAGGCAGGTCTCACGCAGCTTCCTCTTTATTCTGCTTCCCCCTTATTATATCCTTCCCCCTGGGACTGCCCACAATTTATCCTCTTCCATTCACTCACGTCAGTCACCTCACGCCACACTAAGGAGTCCAATCATAGACACACATGCCTAAGGCATGACTTCAGCATGCAGGCAAGCCTCTAACGGATAGGCTGACAGAATGGTATCTCAAGGCATTATGCCATTTCTCCGGTGAGTTTCACGCACTGCTTTTATTGCGCACGACTGAGACTGGGATAAACAAGCGAAGGTTGCAGGGCTTGGCATAGAGCCAGGGCGCCATCTTGGCTCATGCAGCCATGCCCGCTTCCCACATCTCCCCCTTTTCTTTTAAATAAAAGCTCCAGGGGCTGGCGAGATGGCTCAGTGGTTAAGAGCACCGACTTCTCTTCCGAAGGTCCTGAGTTCAAATCCCAGCAACCACATGGTGGTTCACAACCATCCGTAACGAAATCTGATGCCCTCTTCTGGAGTGTCTGAAGACAGCTACAGTGTACTTACATATAATAAATAAATAAATCTTAAAAAAAAAAAAAAAAAAAGCTCCAGGACCGCATCTGTCTTAGGTTGTCCTGTCCTTAGGATTCCCCCTTACCCGTCACCAAGTTCCATGCAGCTTCTATGGCACAGGCCTCTGTCTTAGGTTTGTGTGACCCTTGCAGAATCTTACCCATCTCTGATTAACAGTCCAGCATACTGAGCCAAATCTGAGGTGAGCCTCCAGTCTCTATAGCTGCCATCACTTGTATCAGCACACGTTGGTCTGCCTTAGCTTGCCTTCACATGCACACCATCCACCAAATCATTCCTCCACACACACCAATCAAAAGAAATGCCCAGAACGCCATCCCACCCCAGTTCTTAAGTATGTTGGAGGTTCCACGAGCCATCTCTGACCACTGTTGTGCTATGGCAATGTCAACTCAGGTATTATTCACGGTGGTGATCAATGCCCTTTGTCAAAATCACGACTCCAATTCCTTAGTAGCATTTTTTCCAAGCTCGAGAGACAAATTGGCTTTATATGAGAGATTATGAGACTGCACTGAAGTTATACAAACCCCAGACATATGACTTAAAGGGGTCCAGGGTAACCAACCGATGAGGATTCTGATAAGTTCCAAAAAGCTATCATAGGTATTTCAAGAGAAAAGGTAACACTAAATCATTATTAGCCCATACCACCCAGCTATCTTAATATCCTGTCCAGATGAACAACCACTCTCTTTCAGCTCTGCATCGAGCTATCCAACTAGGTTGAGGAGGTGCTGATTTATTTGTGGGATGCCCATATTAGGAATAAGCCACAGGACTCCATCCAGATACCAAAGTTACACTACCAATCTGATATGTCCAATTAAAGGTTTAGAAGAACAAAGGCTACCCTTCAAAGACACATTAAACAAAACATTCCTTTTCCATGACTGTGGATGGCAATTGCAAAGATTTTTCCAAAAATTCTTGGGAAAACTGTAGCATCCACACCAAAGCATACTAGAAGTGGGAGAGCCTTAACAACACCCCACAAATCCATTTCTTAGGAGCTAATCATCATTGGAAGTATACCTATCACCATCATGAGTAGATGAGTTATCCTTTCCATCTGTTGGTGCATTCAGGTACCCAGATGGGATTTTCTTGATCCTGTGGAAAGACACACACTGCTCCCCATGTCCAGACCAATACATGATCTAGGCCCTTCCATTGACCTATAAGGACATCTTTCCACAGCACAGAGATAGCCCTCTGGGCACATGGCGAACAGTGCCTATCCACAGCACTACAGCCATGCAAATCCAATTTTTAAAAATTAAGTATTAAGAATACGAGATTTAGCCGGGCGTGGTGGCGCACGCCTTTAATCCCAGCACTCAGGAGGCAGAGATAGGCGGATTTCTGAGTTCGAGGCCAGCCTGGTCTACAAAGTGAGTTCCAGGACAGCCAAGGCTATACAGAGAAACCCTGTCTCGAAAAAAAAAAAAAAAAAAAAAAAAAAAAGAAAGAAAAAAGAAAGAAAAAAGAAAGAAAAAGAAAAGAATACTAGATTTGCTGGGCGTGGTGGCGCACGCCTTTAATCCAAGCACTCGGGAGGCAGAGGCAGGCGGATTTCTGAGTTTGAGGCCAGCCTGGTCTACAAAGTGAGTTCCAGGACAGCCAGAGCTATACAGAGAAACTCTGTCTCGAAAAACTAAAAAAAAAAAAAAAAGAATACTAGATTTAATTTATCTTTGGGGGGACTGGAATTGTGCCCCTATTTTCCTTTTTTGTTTAATTAAGGCTTGTTTAAGGCTATCATTGGCATGTTCTACTATGCCTTGGCCCTGAGGATTATAAGGCAATCCATGATGTACACGTATACTCATAGACTGACAAAATTCATAAATTTTTGGGAAGTATAAGCAGGGCCATTATCTGTTTTGTATTGCTTTGGAAGGCCCCAAGTCCAGGTGACCTGGAGGCAATGTGCCAATGTGAAAATTACTCCAGAACAGGTATCAATGGAAACATGTACAAACTTTACAGTTCCAAATTCAGGGACACGTGTCACATCCATCTGCCAAATCATCAAGGGTTTTAACCCTCGAGGATTAACTCTAATACTCCGTTGTGTCAACAATGAAACACAATGGCCACATTGGAGGACAATTTGTCAGGCCTGTTCTCTTGTAATTCCAAACTTCTGCCAGAGAGTCATGGCATTAACATGGAATACATTATGAAAATTCTGGGCAAAGTTGCACTGGTGAACTTGTTAGAAATGCAAATACAGTCTGGGTAAATTTATCTGCAACAGCATTGTCCTCTGTCAATGGACCTGGAAGTCCTGTATGAGCTCTGATATGAACAATACTAAAAGGGTTCTTACGGTCCCATATGTACTTTTGTATTGCAGTTAATAGCTCAAAAACAGCAGATGTCTTTTTTTATCAAACCCACATTTTCCAATCGCTGTACAGCTAGAACCACATACTGTCTGATATTAAATTAAAAGATTCTTCTATTTCTAGAAACACTTGCAAGACTGCATTCAGCTCAGCTGCTTGTGCTGATGCATGTGGAAAAAGATAAATTTTAGGGGGGAAACATTCCCTGTATATCACCCCAGTGCCTCCTTTAGATCCGTCTGTAAATACATTAACAGCACCAGCAATTGGCTGCAGCCTTGTGATCTTAGGAAAAATCATGGGATTTCTTAAAACAAACTGAATCCACGGACTAGAGGGGTAATGATTATCAAAATCACCTGTCATACTTGTACACACTACTGCCCATTCGTCATTAGTAGCAGCTAACACTCCTATTTGTTTGGGTGTATAGGGGGTAATTATGGCTTCTGGTTGTTTACCAAAAGCTCCTACACTTATTTTCAGAGCCCTTGCTATCAACTGTGCTATAGATTCAGAATATCAGGGTAGAACTTTAGCAGGGGAATGATGCAAATAGACCCAGCCCAAAGGCCCACTGTGCCAAAATACTCCTGTGGGAGTTAAATCTGTAGCTAAAACACAAAGTAAAAGTGGTGACTCAAGATCAATTCTACCTACTTGGGCCTTAGCCAAAGCCTCTTCTAACCTCCACAGACAGCTTTGGGCTTCAGGGGTCAGTTGCCTAGGTGATTGCAAATCTGGATTGCCTTTCAGAATCTCAAATAGAGGTAGTAACTCATGCTTAGATATTTTGTAATGTGGGCGATTCCAATTTATATCACCTCGTAACTTCTGAAAATCATTTAAGGTCTTAAGATTATCAATACGTAAATTCAACTTTAAAGGTTCTACTTGGGTACCACTTAACTTAGTTCCTAGATATTTCTTTATCTTATCCTTTTGGACCTTTTTGGGGGCCACAATTAAATCCCATTTTTGTAATTGGTTTATCATTTCTTGGTATACTTGATCTACTTCATTTTCAATGTTCCCACAAATTAATATATTGTCCATATAATGATATATGATTATCTCAGGATATTGTTGTCTCAGTGGTTGAAGGGCTTTATCAAAATATAGTTGGCACCTGGTTGGACTATTTGCCATACTTCGAGGCAAAACCACCCATTCATACCGGGCATCAGGGCTAGAATGATTAATAGAAGGTAAGGTAAAGGCAAATTTATCAGTATCTGTTGGATTCAAATGAATATAGAAAAAGCAATCCTTCAAATCAATAACTATGGCGGGCCAATCTCTAGGCAAGGCTGATATCATGGGTAATCCAAATTGCACAGATCCCATGATTTCCATTGCTGCATTAACAGTTCTCAGGTCATGCAACAATCTCTATTTCCCTGACTTCTTTTTGAAAACAAGAAATAGGTGTATTCCAAGGGGATGTTGATTCTCGTAAATGTCCAGCTTCTAATTAATTGTTCCTTAACCAGAGCATGGGCGGCAAGTAGCTTCTCTTTGGGGAGGGGCTACTGTAACACCCACACTGGCTGTTTTCGCTTCAATTTTATAGGAATTTGCTCAGTGGCCCCTAAGAAAAACCCAAACCCCTCCTACTTGGGTTACTTTCTGGATAATGCGAGATAGCAGCCCATCCTCTTGTTTTCCTAATCCTTTACCAGCCTTAAAGGCCATCCTCCTCATGATTTTCTCACTTTGCGGGCTATAGACACCTCCAGTAATCAATTGTTGCATCACATCTCTTCCCCATAGAGATATAGGAATACTCAGTATAAAGGGTTGGAAAATGCCTGTATGTCCTTCCTCGTCTTCCCACCTCAACATTCCTGTACTACAATGGGATCTTGTACAAAGCCCAGCCCTTGAAGGGACTGTGCAGAAGTCTGAGTCGGCCAATTCGATGGCCAGTCTGCTTCCTTAACAATGCTTTTATCAGCCCCAGAATCTAACAACCTCCAAATAGATACTCCCTGAATTTTTAATTTATAAAGAGGGAGTTCTCCTAGATCCATGGAGAAGCATACCCCTGATTCCCCAGTAGAGCCAAATTCTCCTTTTCCTCTAATCAATCCCTTGGTTGGATACTTAGCATGACAACTGGGGAGTAATACTATCTGTGCAATTCTATCTCCCGGGGATATAGCACATACGCCTTGGGGGAAAAGAAATCATGATTTTTATTACTCCTACATAATCTTCATCTATCACCCCGGATGCACTATTAGCCCTTTTAAGATAGCTAAACTGCGGCCCAACAGTAGGCCCACAGCATTGTCAGGAAGGGGGTCCCTTAAAATCAGAGGTAATAACTTGTATACCCATAGCTGGTGTTAATATGAGTCTGGTGGTGGCACAGATGTCCAATCCTGCGCTTCCTGCGGTATCTCTTCTGGGGTTACCCTCAGACGGGGACATCGAGGGATCTGCTGCATTATGGGCCACTGAGTGGGTGTCTGCACTGCTTCATATATTTGAGGGCCCTGGGGCAGAGGGCCACCTGGCCTGTTTTTTGACCTCACTCCTGGTTGTACAGGCACAAGAGGGCGGCCGTCCACATCCCATTTAGACTGGCATTCTCCAGCCCAATGATTTCCTTTTCTGCATTGTGGGCAAAATTTTGGTTGCCTAGCTGGAGGGGCCATAGCAATGCAGGAGTGATTAGGACAATCCTTTCTAATATGCTCAGGTTGGCCACAGGAGAAACATCCCCCACAAATGCCCTTCGAGCCAGTTCTGTTCCTCTGTCCTTTCAAGATAGCTGCAGCAAGTCCTTCATTAGTCAATGGTGTGTCTACAATATCTCTGCATACCTTCAGCCAGACATCTACTGACCTGTTCTTGTAAGGTCGGATGGCATCACTACAATGCTTATTGTCCTGTTCATAAGTTAATTGCTTGATAAGAGGCATGACTTGATCCACATCCAGAAACACTCTACCTGCAGTTTCAACCATTCTGGCAAGGTAATCAGAAAAGTGCTCCTTTTTCCCTTGAAGTACCTTAGAAAGGCTCGCTCCTAAGTCTCCTGTTCCAGAAAGCATTTTCCAGGTCTTTATAGCATAGGTGTTAATCTGTTCATATACTTGGGCGGGATAGCCTATCTGTTTGTTTGTGAAATTTCCCTGTCCCATAAGCATATATATGTTCCAGGTTGGCTGGCCATTGGTAGCATTAGCCGCAACCTGCTCAAGGGCATACTCTAGATATGCAGCTTTCCAATTCAAATAGGCTCCTCCTGTCAGTCAGGACAGTCTTACTGTGATTCATCCAATCATGATATCTCTGACCCTGCTGGTCCTGAAACACAGGGAAAGCGCCTACCTTAGAAGGGATATTACGCAATACAGACGCATGCCTATTGCACCGTCCCTTGCCATGCTGTTCCCCGTATTAAGGAGGTGGCAAAGTTAATGGTGGAGTAGATGGTTCTGGAGGCCTGTCCTTTCTTACTGATACTCTAGAAATTAGCTCCTCTTCACTGTCGGAGGAACTTAGAGTCTTATCTGAGCTGCCCTCTTCACTTTCCCTCTTCTTAGACTCTTTTCTTCTCCATTTGCCACTCTGTCCACTGTGCTGCGATATGATCTCCTTCACTTCCTCTAAAACCTCCATGCCCTGCTCTATCTCATCCTTGTACCTTCCACTCTTGTCTGTGAGACCAGATTTAACTAAGTTCCAGATCGCCAGGGTATCAGGAGGTAATGGTGAAGTAGAATCTGCAGCCCGCAAGTATCGACCTAGCCTTTCCCAGCACTGTAGATTAATAAACCCTTCTTCCAAAAACCAAGGGACTTCTTCTTCCACTGTCTCCAGGAATCTATTGAGGGTTTCAGTTTTTAGCTTCACTCCACTTTTTTTTTTTTTTTTTTGAGTAGCTGCATCAGAGCACATTTTACTTTCGTTTTTGATGCAGTGGACCCCATCTTAGGGTACTTCCCTTTCCAATCTACTTTGTCCCTTACCAGGAACCTAACTCCCCCCCCCCTTTTTTTTTCCGAGACAGGGTTTCTCTGTGTAGCCCTGGCTGTCCTGGAACTCACTCTGTAGACCATGCTGGCCTTGAACTCAGAAACCCACCTGCCTCTGCCTCCTGAGTGCTGGGATTAAAGGCATGCGCCACCACGCCCAGCGTGCTCCGTCCCTTTTTACCGGGAACCGGTAAATGCCAATATTCCTTTTTCTGGTAGGGATGGAATCTGGGGCCTCAAACATGTTAGAGAAGTACTGTGCCACTGAGGTATGTCCCCAGCCTTCTTTTCACTTAATATTATGTTATTAGTTATTATATTGTGTGTGGATACCCACATGCCCTGGTGCATCAGTGGAGGTCAGAGGTCAGAGGTCAGAGGTCAGCTTTCAGGAGTCAGTTCTCTCCTTTCACTGTGGGTTCTAGGGATGGAACATAGATCTTCAGATTTATTCAGCAAGTTTGATACTGGTTTTCACTAATGTCTTAGGGTTTCCATTGCTGTGATGAGACACCATGACCAAGGCAACTCTTATAAAGACAAACATTTAATTGGGGCTGGCTTACAGTTTCAGAGGTTCAGTACATTATCATCATGGTGGGAAGCATGGCAGCGTACATGCAGACTTGGTGATGGAGGAGCCAGAGTTTTACATCTTGATCTGAAGGCATCCAGGAGGAGACTGAATTCTACATTGGGTGGAGCTTAGGCATAAGAGACTTCAAGCTCACCCCCACAATGACACACTTCCTCCAACAAGGCCACGTCTATTTCAAAAAGATCACACCTCCTAATAGTGCCACTCCCCATGGGCCAAGCATTTAAACACATGAATCTGTGGGGCCATACTCAAACCACCTTGACTAAGCTACTCAAACAGGCCTTACACTAGAGTCCAGGTGGACCTTAAACCCTCCCTTCCTGTCTCTGATTCTCAAGTAGCTGGGTTTGCAGGTCTGGATTTTTTTTTTTAAATTTTGTAATTATATTTAGGTACAGAAAACTTAGTGTACATTTAACCCAATTTAGTGGCGAGTTCTTTAGCCTTTGCTTTTTCCAGCTTGGCAATGCGAGCCACAGACTTAGGACCCAGGACATTGCCTCCCCAGTGGTGACGGATCTCATCATATCTGTCATTATAATTGGTCCTAATAGCTTCCACCAGCTTAGCCAGAGCACCCTTGTCTTCCAAGTTAACCTGTGTGAAGGCAACAGTGGTGCACATCTTTCTGTGGACCAGGAGCCCCAGCCTGGCTTTTCCCTTCATGATGCAGTAGGGCACCCCCATCTTTCAACACAGGGCAGGCAGAAAAGCCACCAGCTCAAAGAGGTCTATGTCATGGGCAATCACCACCAGCTGAGCCTTCTTGTTCTCCACCAAGGTGGTAACCTTATTGACTCCTGCTCGGAGGACAGGTGGTCTCTTAGTTGGGATGTCGCCTTTGCCAGCAGCTTTCTTCTCAGCACAGGCCAGTAGCCTTTGCTTCTTCTCTTGCTTTGTCTCTGGCCTTTACTTGTGGGCAAGTTTAAGTAGCTGAGTGGCTGTCTGCCTGTCCAGTGCCTGGGTGAACTGGTTAATGGCAGGAGGGACTTTGAGCTGCTTGTAGAGGATGGCTCTTTGCCACTGCAGCCTGATATAGCAGGGCCATTTGATGAAGTGCGTTAAATCTCTTTTGGGCTGGATGTTCTGTCCAATGCCGAAGTTCTTGGGCCTCTTCTCTAACAGAGGGTTGACACTTTCTTGGTCTCCTGCTTCTTGACTGGGCCACCTTCTTTCCCTTGGCCTTCTTCCCTTTGGGCATCTTGCTCGGCTGCTGGAGAGAGAAAGAAGAGGGAATTGTGGGGATAAGTAAGCGGTCACAGATATTGCCACAGGTCTGGATTTAAATGTTAATTTTTAATTGGCACAAGCTGTTCATGACTATGTATGGGATGGTGGGATCCTTTAATGCATAGCCACACTATGTGCTGATTACATCAGGCAGATTAGTGTACTCAAGAAACATCCCAAACAGAAGTTACTTTTTTGTGCTGGGAACATACAAGATCCTCTCCACGAGGTTTCTGTTTTGTGTTTATCTGTTTTGTTTTTTGCTGTTCTCTTTTTCCAGACAGGGTTTCTCTGTGTATCCCTGACTGTCCTGGAACTCACTCTATAGACCAGGCTGGCCTTGAACTCAGAGATCTGCCTGTCTGCCTCCTGAGTGCTGGGATTAAAGGCACACGTACCATTACTGCCTGGCTTTGTTTCTTTTGAGACAGGATCTCACTATAGTTCTGGCCAGCTTGGAACTCTCTATGTAGAGGAGGCTGTCCTTGAACTCAGAGATCCACCTGTTTCTGCTAAGTTCTGGGAATAAAAGTATTCACTAGGACACCCAGATTTCTACTATGTGTTTCAAAGTATATGCTTGGAGGCTTATGGTGAGGAACTTGCCTGAGACACACAAGCTCCTGGCTGCAAGTACCAACGCTGAAAACGGTCATGCATGTCATTGCTGGCAGCCAAAGTACCCTCACATAATATGATTCATCTTTTTAAAAGGTATTATTGTTACTATTGTTGTCGTTATTGTTATTATTAGTGTGTGTATAATGTATATGAAGGAAGAATTTTGGGAAGTTGGTTTCTTCCATATTTATGTAGGTTCTGGCGATCAGACAGGTTGTAAGGCTTGCAAAGCAAGTTCTCTCCCTCTGTCTCTCTGTCTGTCTCTCTCTGCCTGTCTTCTCTCTGTATTGCTGTCTGTCTCTGTCTCTTAGATGGGGGGGGTCTTTCTATGTAGCTGTGGCTGTCCAGAAACTTGTTATATAGATCAGACTTGTCTGGAACTCATAGAGACTCACCTGCCTCTGCCTCCCGGTACTGGGATTAAAGGCGTGCATTACAACTTCTGGCTTTAGTTTAGTTTAGTTTTAAACTTTTTTTCTTTTGGTTGTTATTTGAGACAAGGTCTCACTATGCGGCTCTGGCAGTCCTGGAACACACTATGCAGTCCCGGAACACACTATGCAGGCCCGGAACACACTATGCAGGCCAAGCTACGCTTTAACTCACAGATATTCGCATGACTCTGCCTCTCTGGATGGTGCTAGGATTGAAGGCATGCCAGCATTTTAGTTTTTTAATATTTATTTAATTCTATGTGTGTCTCTGTGTGTCTGAGAGTATGTCTGTGTACCACATGCATCCAGGAACTCAGAAATGGCACTGGAACTAGAGTTATTGACAGCCGTGAGCATCCCTAAGCACTGGCAATCAAAACTAGGTCCTCTACAAGAGGAGCCAGTGATCTTAATGGCATCTCTCCAGTCTATATAAATGTGTGTGTGTGTGGGGGGGCGGGGGGGATATTGTGTGTGTAGAGAGAGAATCTCTTACGTATTGTATGGAAGTATCACCTGTCAATAAAAAGCTGATTGGCCAATGAGCTGAGGCAGGAAACAGGAGGCAGGAGTTCTAGTAGGGAGAAAGGAATTCTGGGAGAGAGTCAGGCATAGGAGGAGATTTGCCTTAAACTCTGAGGAGACAGATTTACGAAACTGAGAAGAGGTAGCCAGCTGTGTGGCACTCATGAAATAGAATAAACAGATTAATTAAGTTATAAACTAGTTGTGGAACAAACCCAAGCTTATGGCCTAGGCATGTATTCATATATGATTAAATCTCAGAGTCACTATTTTGGTAACTTGGGTGATGGTGGAAAAGCCCACAGTCGTGTGTGTGTGTGTGTGTGTGTGTGTGTGTGTGTGTGTGTGTGTGTGTAGTACCTCTGGAGGCCAGAAGAGGGCACTGGATCTCCTAGAGCTGCTGGTGGGAAGGTAAGCTACCTGCACTCAGGTCCTCTGGAAGAACAGTATGTGCTCTTAGTTGGTGAGCCATCTCTCCAGCCTTGGTTAATCTTAACTACCAATTTGATGGGATTTAGAATCACCATAGAAACAAGTCCCTAGGTATGTCTCTAGGTGTATCCATGAGGTTAGCTGATATGGGAAGAGCCACCATGAGTATGGGCAGCACCGCTCTATAGCTGGAGTAAGTGACTCCATGCTAGAGAGCCAAGCGCCAGAATTTACCTATCTCTGCTTCCTTACAGTGGAGGCAATGCGACCAGCTTCCTCAAGTTCCTTCCACCACGCCTCTGCACCATGATAGACTGACAGACTGACTGACTGAACCCGGGGACTATCAGTCAAAATAAACCTTCCTTCTGTAGACCTCTTTTGCTGGGGATTCTGCCACAGCCAGGAGTAACTAATACGCCCTACTACTACGGGGTCCAAAATTAGAAGCCATTCTTCCGGTCCAGTGGAACCCTGAACCTGTTAACCATCCTCCCTCTCTCCCTTCCTCCCCTCTCCCCGGCCCAGTGTCTGGTAAGCACGCCTCTATTTTCTCCTCCCACAATGATGGCCACTTCTTCAACTTCCCTGTGGAAGTGAGAACATGTGGTTTCTGTCTCGGCTTAGCTCACTCCACAGAGTGACATGTCCTCCAGGCTTAGCCATGCTGCTGAGGAGGGCAGAGGCTTCTTCTCTCCACTGTGACTAGTTCTCAGAGGCACACAGGTACCACTATCTCTTCCCAGCCATCAGCACTGGACTGATGCACTGAGGTTGGTTCTGTGTGCTAGCTACGGTGAACAGAGGCTCAGGGGAAGGGCCACCCTCTCCAGCACACTATTTCCCCTCCTGTGGGCACGTGCACCTAGCGATGATGGGCTGGCTACAGCACGAAGTAGGGACTTTCTGGTTTCCGTTCCACGCTACTTCTGGGATACTGGCACAGACCAACAGCCCCACCAACGACATCTGTCTGTCTGTTTTCCTCTGCATCCCTGGCCCGCCCATCACTTCTTGTGTTTACTTTTACTCTAGTATGTATGTCTCTGTGTCATCATGGGTGCCGTGGTGCATGTGTATGTGTGTGGACACCAGAAGTTGGCAATGGGTGTCTTCCATGATTGTGTTCTCCCTTGTTTTTTGAGACAGTCTCTCACTGAACCAGAAACACATTAATTCGACTAGATTAGCTAGCCATAGAACCCCCGGGGTTATCCTGTCTCTCTCCCCAACTCTGGGATTATAGGTATACTTTACCCCGAGGGTGGGGAGTCAAAGTCAGGTCCTCCTGCGTTTTATCAACTCAGCCATCTCTCCAATTAAAACATTAACCAATTCCATGAGCTTGTGGTGCAGGTGTGTGCGCCTTGGCATGACTGTGGCGATCAGAGGACAACTTTGGGAGTCTGTTCTCTCTTCTCTTGCTGAGACAGGGTCCATCTTATTTCTGTTTCGTGTTCCAGTATAACTGGCCTGAGAATTGCTGGGAGATTCTCCTCTCTCTTCTTCATGTCTAACTGTAGGAGTGCTGGGGTCCTTGCTGATTGGGAAAGAATAGTCCTGATACCACCAAGAGAAAAACAGAAAGGTAGGTGGATGGATGGATGGATGGATGGATGGACAGATGAGGAGATGGCTCAATGGCATACTAGGTCTGTCACACAAGCGTGCCGTCTTCAGTTCCCCATGACATAGGTAAGGCATGAACATCTGTAATCTCAGCACTCCTATGGTGAGAATGGAGGTGGGGACAGGTCACAGTCAAGAGAATAACGACAGGAAGTGCTATTTGTTGTAAGGCCAAGAATGCAAAGGGGAACACAGAGGTGGGAAGGCTGGTAGGCTCCTCCCATTGGCACGTGTGCTCTGTCCTCTGCCCTCTCCTTTCTGAGATGTCGGGTCCCCCAGGGGCCAGTGGTGAGGCCAGGGTCGGTCCACAGATAGGTCCTCCATGTCTCAGCAGGAAATACCAGTAAGGAGGACCCCCACCCCGACTGCCTTGTCTGGCTCTCATTGACAGTTGCTTCTGGTCACCTCTGGAGACAGTGCCTCCTACTGCAGACTTGAGAATTTTATGTTGGGCTATGAGCAAGGGAGTTGTGAGGGGCAAAGGTAAGCATCATTGGGCACTGGGTGGGTGGGCTCCTCAAAGCTGTTCTTCCTTTCCCAGGAGGTTATAAGGATGGAAGAGATGCTGGTCAACTCCTTCCAGGCACCCAATGATACATACCCGGTGTGCCTTACTGTCTAACGAGAGAGGCCTGTGTGTGCAAACCAGGGCGATGACAGCTGGCTCTAGAATCTGGACCGTGGAGGACAGAAGGGCTAAGCTGCATGGGGGTGGGGGTGAATGAAGTGAGCTCTATGCCTCTCTTGGAGGGAGGGCAGGGTCCCCTGGTGCTGGCCTGGGAAGGGTGACTCCCTTCCCTTCCACTCTGTCTTCTGCAGAGCCTGAGCCCCACCAGCTATTGTTCAAAGGTTTAAAAATAAAGGTTTCTTGGCCTGTGCCCTGCTGTGGATGCAAGGGGCAGTGCCAGGCCAGGGCTGACGGCCTTCTGGCAGGATAAGGGGGCCTTACCTGGCTCTACCATCAGCATCAGTGGGAGCACAGAGGTCCCTCAGACTTTGTTTGGGCTGGCAGTATAGGGTGCAGTGGTCCTCACTGTGGCTATAAGAGTTGGGTGGGGGACCTGCCCTCTCCAAGTTCCTAACAACCTCTAACCAATGGGGGAGATATGCCTTTCTCCTGACATCCCCCTTTATTTACCTAATGGTTTCACAGTAACAGTCACTGCTGATATCCTGGTGTGGGCATGGTCATTGTTACCCCTATATACATGAGGAAGCCAAGGCTCAGAGAGGGTTAATAACTTGCCAAGGTCACACAGCTGGTCAGTGAGGGAGCCAGGGCTCACCCTAAAGTCTGTTGGGGTCTTCCAAGTTGATGACATCACCCACTCACCTGCCACCTTCAGTAACTTTAAGGCCCTGCCTTTCCAGGACTCCCATTCTAGACCCTCTCTCAGCTTTCGGCCTCTCCTAAGCGACAAGAGGGAGGAGACACCAAGTGGAGTAGGGGGTCAGAGCCATCAGGGCAGGGACACTGGAGTGTGCCATGGCCAGGGTCAGGTCTGTGTCCTGGTGTTCAGTGCTCACCCAGAACCTTGGGGCAACCTTGAGGAAACAAGGTCAGTCAGATGATCACTGTTGGGGGGTGTGCTGCACCCAAAGCTTTCTTCTAGACTGTGTCTAGAACAGCACTTCCCAACCTGTAGGTCACACCCCCTCTGTGAACTGAATGACCCTTTCCCAGGGGTTGGGGATCACATATCCTGCACATCAGACACTTATGCCGTGACTCATAGCAGTAGCAAGATTACAGTTATTACATAGCAACGAAAATAATTGTATGGCTGGGGGTCGCCACCAACATGCGGAACTGTATTAGGACAGCTGAGACCCACTGGTCTAGAAGGTTAACTAGGACCCTCCCGCTTCCTTGCCCGCATCAGGGTTCACGTGTGAACCAAGGGACATTGAAGCACCCGACATGGGAAGCAGGAGCGGTCAGGTGGGCCAGTTCCAAAAGGGGATGTCTCTACATGAGCTTCATTCAGCAGGCAAGCAGGGCCCTGCCTTCCCATGGTGGCATGGCTGCCAGCTCCCCATTCCAGACAAGGTCTGGTGATCCCCCATCCGCCCCCAAGGCCTCTGGCGGGTGAGGCTGGCACATCGGTGCTGGCATCGGAATGCAACATTCCAGAGCCCCCCACGTTCCTGCCAACCCGAGCGAGATTCTTGGCAGCACAGGAGAGAGCAGGGGCTTCAGGATGTTGGGGTGGTAATGCGAGGAGGGCGGGGGAGGGGCAGACCCCTCCCACCCACCAAAGGCACAGCCTCAGGGGCTGCCTCTTCCTCACCTTATTTAAAACCCACAGGTTTACTGGGCACTGGGCAGAGGGCAGGTGGCAAAAGTGTTGTAGGGAGAGTCTGGGCAAGACTCATGCCTTCTCCAGTCAACAACTCAAGAACATCTGAAGCAGATACCTGAGAAGATGACTTCCATAGTCAGTATAGAGTGCCAGAAACTACCAGTCGGTCGGAGCTGCAGGCATTTAGGCTTGCCCAACCTGTCACCATAGCAGCCCCCCCCCCCCCCCCCCCCCCCCCCCCCCCCCCCCCCCCCCCCCCCCCCCCCCCCCCCGCAATCTCATCACAAGATGTCCCTCTCTCCCCGACAGACATCCCTTCCCTCCTGGGTTCTTCATTTAACCTCCTCTGGCCTTCAGGGAGTGGCCCATGCTAGGACTTCAGCCTTCTGGTCATTCAGGCCTCAGCTCAAATGTCACCCTCACAGAAGCCTGCTCTGACCTCTTTCTAAAGCCAAGGCCTCTCCGCCCACTCGGTGTCTGTCAATCAGATTTCTGATTTGTGTCCTTTATGCCACCCTGACACCGCTGAGATGGCCCTGCTCGTTCCTTGTTTATTTGCTGACTGTCCTTCCCTTGGGCTGTCACCTCCAGGACAGGGACAAAGCATGGCCAGCTGCTTTCATGTCTGTCCTCCCCCCCACCCCCCCACCTGTCCCGCAGTGCTGGCTTCTGTAAGAACCGGCTATCCCTAAGTCACGTTGGAGAAGTTTCTGAGATTCAGTGGGGTGGGGCAGGAGGGAAGACTTGGGACCTCTATTCCCCATGGTCCATTTCCCAAGAGCGGGAGAGTGCCCCAGACCTGGAAACCCCCTGGGTCTGGCTGCCAAGGCATGCAGTTCCGGGGTGACCTCATCGCCTTGAAAGGAGGGCAACAGGGGCAGGAAACAGAGGGCGCATCAGACAGACTAAATTTAGAGTGTTTGATTCAGTCCGGGTAGACAATATTCCTGGAGTCCCTATTGTTCCTGAGGGGCCAGAGGGCAGGCTGCTTGCTAAATGGCAGATCCTGACCCATGCCAAGTTGTCTGGGCATATGAGGGTGGTGGTTGGAGCAGGCAGGGTTGGAGGCCAAGATGGAGCTGGAGAAGCAGCTGTGTGGAAGTCAAGGTATAGTCAGGTAGGCTCTGGGAGCCCTGCCCTTTGGAACTAAGGTCAAAGGTGGGAAAGAGGTGCCTGGGGGTAAAGAAAAGAGCCTCAAAGCTTCTTGGCTTTGTGACCTCATATGTAGGAAGGTCACGGCTCTCCACCTCATTCTGCCATTGTCCAGGTGGGGAACCACAGGTTCAGATCCAGGGACACTGTAACCAAGGCCTCATGGTTACCCTAATATCCTACCTGGCCTAGGATTGACAGGCAGCTGTGCCCTCAGCCTGATACTTTCCTTTGGGGGCAGGTACTGGCTGTTTCCCTGATCTCAGGGTCCTGTTGCCAGCTTCAGGTCCTGCCTGGCAGGACAGGAGAAGCTGGGCCTTCCCAGGGACCAAAGCCCATTGCCATGGCAACGAAGATTCAGATCTGTTGTGGCTCTGGAGATGCAGGAAGTTGGGGCTGGGGTGCTTCTGACCTGGCCTGCCAAAGCTGAGGACTGGGCCACAGCCCAGCAGGTTGCCCAAGCTAATCCTACTGCTGAGCCACACGTCCCTCAGGGTGTCCTGTTTCTGCTCCCACGCTGCAGCCAGCCTCGGAAGGGAGATGATCATAGCACTGTTCTCATTTAGAGCTAATCTAGGGGGTGAAGCCTCAGCAAGCAGGCCAAGTATGGAGAGCCCAAGCCCCCCTCCCACCCTACAAGCACCACTGAGGTCCAGAGAACTGCTTGGGCTCAGTTACCCTGGAGATAGGGAAGGGAACCAGAACTTTCAGTAAGATCTGCTCTGTACCCTAGTGTGTGACAGGCAGGAGGAGGGGACCTGGTGATGTTCAAAGCTCGGTCCTGCCTCCCTTCAGCTCCCCAGCTCATAGAGGGCCTTGAAAATGAAGTCACTCCCTCCCCTCAAATGCCTTAGTGAGGACTCAGGAGGGTCTGACAGTTCACACTGCTCATAGGCTTTGCCAGGCAGGGCCATCACCAGTAGAGGTCCCTGGGTACCACACTGCCCTCGAGGAGCCCACAACTCTGCCCTGGGTGGCTCAGAGGCAGCTCGCTGCTCCTCTTGATTTCACGGGGTGAGTCACGTTATCATGTTCGCAGGGCTGAGTAACCACCTGAGCTATTTATACGCAGGCTAAGCAGGCTTCCTTCCCTCCTCCCAGAGCCTGGCTGGCCAGAGGATGGGTGGGGGTGGGGAGGAACCTGGAAGAGGGAAGGGGACTAGAAGGAGGCAGCTGAGGCACCCCCACATCCCCTCCCCTCAGTCGCCACCCCCATAAAAGCACCCAAAAATAGCCATGACTGTACCCGCACAACAGGATGGGCCGGACCTATGGCATCGATGCATAGGGTGACAAGGGACTGGGGAGGGGGGAATTCCTCTCCTGAGCGAGTCACCCGTCTGGAAAAATAAAGAAGGAAAAAGCTGAAAATTTTTTCCTTCCATCAAAACAGGAAGGAGCTGGGGTGGCGGGAGATGAAGGGGAGATGAGCGCGGGGACTGAGGTGTTATTCTCCGACCTGAGGTGGTCTTCCGGGATGGGAAGCCCTTCTCTGCCTGCACACAGGGACCCACCAGTCAGCCTGGCCCCCCTGGGTGTTTCTCATGGGCCGTTTATTTTTTTTTGGTGTTTTGATCTGACTTCTTCCCTACATTTACCTTGATGCACACAGACCCACCGGGTCACACAGACACACTTAACTCACCCTGCACACCCCAACCGTCTTCCACATGGGAGAGAATTTCCTGGAGAGAAGAAAGATCTGTCTTTCTGGCAGGGTGCGGTGGTAAAGGCCCGTAGTCCCAGGAATCAGGTGGTTGAGGCAGGAGGATAAGAATTTGAGGGTAGTGTTGCCTATGCAGTTAGACTGTCACAACCAAAAAAACAAAAACAAAAACAAAAACCAACCATACAAACAAAGCAAATAAACAAAAAATCAAAACAACAACAAAAACAAAACATATTTTGAGACAGAGTTACATTGGCTGGCTTGTTACTTGTTAGTAAACTAAGCTGGCCTCAGACTCAGATCTGCTGCCCCTGGCTGGTCTGAAACTCACCAGGTAGACCAAATTGGTCTTGAAATCACAGAGACCTTCCTGCTTCTGCTTCCTAAGTGCTGAGATTAAAGGTGTACACCACTGTGCCTGGCCGGACTTTTTTTTTTTTTTTCGAGACAGGGTTTCTCTGTGTAGCCCTGGCTGTCCTGGAACTCACTTTGTAGACCAGGCTAGCCTCGAACTCAGAAATCCACCTGCCTCTGCCTCCTGAGTGCTGGGATTAAAGGCATGCACCACCACACCTGGCCGGACTTATTATTTAGAGAGTTATTTCATTTTTCGTTTTGTGTATGTGAACACACACACATAGTACAGGTGTCCCCAGAGGCCATAAAGGGGCCTTGGATCCTCTGGAACTGCAGTTGTAACAGATGAGGACCCCTTAGCCTGGGTCCTGGGGATAGACCTCTGGTCCTATGGAAGAAAGGCAGTGCTTTTAACCACGGAAACATCTCCTCAGCTCCCAACTATTTTAATTGCTTTTAAAGATTTCTGTCTGTGAGTGCTCGATTCGCAAGTGTGAATGCAAAGGGCAGAAGACGACATTGGATCCCATGACTGATTGTTGTGAGCCACCTCGTGGGTGCTGGGAATTGAACTCAGGACCTCTGGAAGAGCAGCCAAGTGCTCTTAACCACTGAGCCATCTCTCCAGCCTGATTTTGTTTTTCAGAGTGTGTGCTTGGCATAAGGGTGCAGGCACCAGCAGAGGTCTGAAGAGGGTGGAGCTAGAGTTATAGGCTCGGGGAGCTGTCTGGCCTGTGTGCTGCGAACTGAACTTGGGTCCTCTGAAAGTTAGCCACTAAGCCATCTCTCCATACCATGACTCTCCCTCCCCCACTTTTTAGCACTGCCTTGGGAATCCTGGCAATTCAAGCCTAGGTCCATGTCTCAGGACAGCAGCTCTCCCAGGAGTCACATTCCCTCCCTCAGGCTATTTTCTCATCGGTCACAGGATGGTGGTCATTCTTATGGAGGTTCCTGAAACCTGGTCTGAAGCCTGTCGGTGAAGCCTGATGTCTGTGGTGGGGGACGGCAAGCACAGTTCCCTTCTGCCTACCCCAGTGCTGCACACGTGCTTCCATATACGACACTAACCCAACACCATCACCTGATGCGGCTGGCTTCAGAACAGGACAAACCCAGGTGACATGGCTGGGATCTGAAGAGTGCCATGGTAGAATGAGGGTGGTCCCAGAGAGCCCCGGGAACAAGGAGAGACAAGGGAGAGAGAAGGAAGGAGTAAGGGCATCTTCCAGGGAATCCAGTTCCCTTCTGTGGCCACTGATGATGGTTCACCATGGCTTGGTGGCTCCGGCAGGGTGTGCTGGTTAGCTGGGATGCATCTTTATCCAAGGAGTTAGGTACTCCCTAGGCTGGATGTTACTGAGACCAATGGTCACCCCACCGGGCGGACCTGGATTACATAACAGCTACCCGGGGCAAGTTGGACAATCATTGAGATCTGTCTGTCTTCCTGGGTCTGTAATCACCACTACCCCTAGCCACCAGCACAAAGCAGAGAGCCCTGAGGGGCGAGCTGGCAGAGTCACATGCAATCTTTCTGAGGAACCCCCACGGGACCACATTCCTGGCACCCACACCGTGTCTACATGTCCCCCCACCCCCGCATCCAACAGAGGAGTCCACTGGGTCATTTGGCATTGATCCTCCAAGTCAGGATTCCATTCTCCTGTCTGGTCAACAGGGATAATATACTTTCCCCACACGGCTGGGCAGTTGAGAGCGATCACGTCTGAATGTAAACCATATATAATCAGTGGGTTTTCCCAAGTGTAGAAGTTCACTCCTGTACTCTCAAGATCGGGAGGCAGAGGCAGGTGAATTCCAAGTTTGAGAACACCTGAGCTAACACAGTTAGTTCCAGGTCAGTTTGGGCTACACACCTCCAGACTGCAAGACCACATACACCATTAAAACCACGGCTCCCAAAATCAAAAGGCCATGCCCAGTGGCCTTTAATCCCAGCACTGAGACATGAAAGCGGAGGGATGGAGATTCCCAAGATCTCTCGGCTCCACTGTGAGTTAGAAGCTAGTTGGGGATACGTTATTTTCATCGTTATTTATTTTTAAATATTTATTTATTTATTTATTTATTTTAAAAAAGATTTATGTATACAAGTGCTCTATCTGTCTCAAACTAACCAACTCACCTAAAAAGTAAAATCAAATTTTCTTTAAAAACAAACAAAAAAAACTTTAGGAGGGACATGGTGGTGAATATCTTTAATCTCAGCACTTGAGGACCTAAGGAAGCAGAGGCAGGAAGAACCCTGTGAGTTCAAGACTAGCCTGGGCTACAGAGTAAGAGTTTGTCTCTGGAAAAAGGAAAGACACACACATACACACACATACACACACACACACAAAAGGAAAAAGAATGAAAGGAGGGAGGGAAGGAAGGAAAGGAAGAAAAGAGAATCAAGAGAGACAGACAGACACTTTAGGGGCTGGAGAGATGGCTTGGCAGTTATGAGTGCCTACTGTTCTTGCGGAGGAACCGAGTTCAATTCCTAGCGTCCCTAAGCACGTGGCTTACAACTGCCTTAACCCCAGCTCCTGGGAATCTGATGCCTCTGCCCTTCAAGGACACAAGCGAACACTCAGGCACGCATTCACAAACTTTCAAAAGGTAAACACAAATCTCTGGAAAAGGATCTGTTTATTTGCTCATTCACTGCACATACAAGGGGGGAGGTACAGAAGCAGTTCACAAAAGCTGGCGGGTGAGGGTAGAACCCAGGGGGACAGGCAGTGCCCAGGAGGACAGGCAGGCAGTGCCCAGGAGGACAGGACAGGCAGTGGTAAGGCTGTGTTTTTCTTTGCCCCGTGGCAGGTGAATAAGCAGAGGTCAGGACACAGTCTGCATCTTGAGAGGCCTTGGTGTCCCCACCTGTGAGAACACCCTGCTCTTGCAGGCTCTGTGCACCTTAGACTGTACAGAGGATCCAGGGCAGGCTGCCTGCTGAGCTCCGGGCCACAGAATGTGTGCCTTTGATGGGAAATTGGTGACTTTTATGTTGTAGCAAACTTCCTGCTCTGTTCACAGGCCAGCCGCAGTCACAAATGGGTCTATCCGGCAAGTTGGTACCCCACCAAGAAGGGCTGCTTGCGACCTGCCTGTGCCCCCTCCCTTCCAGAATGCTCAGGGCTGAACTGAAATGGACTTCCAGCAGGCAGGCTGGGTAACCATTCCCAGGACACAGCTTCTTCTCCAGGTGCCTCGAACAATTCTGCCCTGGGTGAGGTAGGTCCTGGGATATTCTGAATCCTTGGCTTTTCACCTCCAGCCCTAACAGCCTCCTGCATAGATCTAGCTCATGGGTTTTCTGTCTGCCACAACACACCAAAGCTGGGCTTGGCTGTTTTGATCTAAGCGACACAGGAGACACAATAGAACAGGGAGATAGCCAGTACTGCTATGTCCTTGCTGGGTAGGTCATAAGCCTCCCTGAGCCTTACTTTCCCCTTCCGTAGAGTGAATTACAACAGCAGCCTTTCCAGGAGCTCAGGGAAGATGATGCGGGCCATCTGCCTGTCCTTGCTTCCAAGGGGTGCGACTGTCCTATGCCTGCTGTGAGCCAGACACAGCTGAGGCAGCCCTCACAGAGGCCCAGAGAGCGCCCCCCGAGCTGATCTGAGCCTGGCAGGGGTCTTGTCCACAAGAACAAACCTTTGTCCATTCCAGTGAGAGAGCAGTGTGTGGATCCTCTCCCAGCCATCTGGCTGAGCTCTAAGTGACATCCAAGGACTCTGCTCCTTCCAGCCGTTTCCAGGTAGGCAAATCCAAGTCGCTGGTCCAAACATCCACATCCTCTTCCTTGTCTGGAGCCTGGAGGATCTAAAAATGTTACGGCTCTGCCCGGTGGGGTAAACAAACACTGGCTTCCCTTGCTCTGTGTACCTGACAGGCCCAAGGCAGCAGGGTGGGCTCCTGTGGGCAGCCTGGACTCAATGGTCCATGGATGGGTCTGTTTTTCTTGGGCTTTCCCCTAAGGCTCAGAGCACAGGGGCCAGAGCCTTGTGGAGGAAGGGGTGACGTCTCCAGCAGAAGGCTTACACGAGGACAAGCCACTCTGGGTTCTGAAGGCCTAAGATCCTGCCAGCCTTGGGGTGTTTTCCTAACCTTGGTTCTTGGGTTTGGCAGTGGTTGTGTGCACACACGTACCTTGTAGTATTATAAAGGCCAACATTCGCACAATGTTCCTGCTGCACTTAAAACACGGACGTGTGTGTGTGTGTGTGTGTGTGTGTGTGTGTGTGTGAAGTCACACTACCCAGTGAGGGGAGCGTTGCACATCTCAGGGCTTGAGTGCAAGGTCATCTATGGCAGAGAAAAAGCAATCTTGCCAGGCTTTGTTGATGCTGGAGACACAGGGATGGGCCCCGGGGGAGAACCACCTCTTTCTCTGGCATCTCCTGGCTTCAGCCAGGCTCTAGGCAACCACACCCAGGTGCAACTGGTTCATTTTTTTTTTTTTTTTTTGTCAACGTGAGGTAAGCTGGCGATCATCAGGGAAGAGGGAACCTCAGTTGAGAAGGCTCCTCCATCAGATTGGCCTCTGGGGCATATTCTTGGTTACTGTTTAATGTGGGGGGACCCAGCCTACGGTGGCTGGTGCCATCTTAGAGCAGTGGGCCTATGTTGTATAAGAAAGGTAGCTGAGGGCTAGAGAGATGGCTCAGCAGTTCTGACTGTTCTTCCAGAGGTCCTGAGTTCAATTCCCAGCAACCACATGGTGGCTCACAACCATCCATAATGAGATCTGACACCCTCTTTTGATATGTCTGAAGACAGCTACATTACACTAATATAAGCAAAATAAATAAATAAATGAATAAATAAATCTTTTAAAAAAGAGAGAAAGAAATAAAGATAGATAGCTGAGCAGGCCACAGGGGAGCAAGCCAGTCAGCAGTGTGCTTCTATGGTCTCTGCTTCGGTTCCTGCCTTGAGTTCCTGCCCTGACTTCCTTCAGTGATGGACTATGATCAGGATGTAGAAGGCAAATAAAGTCCTTCTTCCCCGTATTGCTTTGGTCATGGTGTTTCATCACAGCAACAGAAACCAAACTAAGGCAGAGGGTTTCAATGGAGGAAGGCTGAGACTACCCTAAACAGTTGGACGAGTCCACTTCTTGGGCAAACCTACCCCAGCATGCAGAGGTCTAACACACACAGCCTTTTTTTTCCCATTTAGTTTACACACACAGCCTTTTTTTTTTTTTTTTTTTTCCCCCATTTAGCTTATATGGGTCTGAGTGTGGAGCAGAGGGCTGTCGGGGTGAAGCGCCAGACCTGACAGGAGAATCCAATTCCTTCCTGAATGCAGAAGTCAGGCCTGCCCCCTCCAGATCCAGCACCGTAACCACAGGAGGGCAGGGTGCACCCCAGACTCTGTGCTTGAGTGTTGTATCATGCTACCTTTTAGGAATGGTGCTATCTCTGCACAAGCTGGCCAGAATTGCCAGGAACAAAAAAGGTACAATGTCTGTGTCTTTATTTACTGTACCAGCAGGTACTTACCAAGCAACTGTTGCATGCTGGGAGCCAAAGCCCCCCATTCATTCTCAACTCAGTTTAGTGCCAATACAAGAGCAATGTCCAGACAACTCGGTGGGGGTGCTAACAGAGAACCTGGTGCAAGTGCCAAGCCTGACAGGCTTCCTGGAAGAGGTGCCTGCTGTGTTGATCCTGGGGATAGGAGGAAGGGGCTCCCTTTCAAGGAAGTACGAGAGGGGCTCTCCCAGCATGTACTTCAGCATCTGCAGTCCCTGCTGCCTTTTCTGCCCCTATCCTGTTGGGGTTATTATTATTACTATTATTATTTTTTTTACTTTGTAATTTGGGTGGAAGGCAGTGCCCACACAAGTCAGAAGGGGATGCCAGATCTTCTGGAACTGGAGTGAGATGTTTATGACCTTTCCACAGTGAGTTCTGAGAACTGAACTTGGTGAGCCATCTCTTCATCCCTTGTGCACACATGTCCTGTCACCTTAACCTGCATTCAGACATTAATGTAACTGTCTGCATACACGGAGTTAAAGGTCTCTCATTTGGGTCCTGGGATTGGCCTCCTTCCTCATTCCATTTCTTAAATGCTTTACCTACACATAGTAGGTGCCCAAGACTGCTGCTTTATAGCCGGGCGTGGTGGCACACACCTTTAATCCCAGCACTCGGGAGGCAGAGGCAGGCGGATTTCTGGGTTCGAGGCTAGCCTGGTCTACAGAGTGATTTCCAGGACAGCCAGGGCTACACAAAGAAACCCTGTCTCGAAAAACAAACAACAACAAAACCCCCCCCCCAAAAAAAAAACAAAAAAAAGACTGCTGCTTTAAACAGCCCTGCTCCACCTGCTCCACCCCTCATGCCTGTTCCGTGTGCTCCTCCAGGACATGGAACAAAATTCCCTCCGGGAACACCATCTTTCAGGGGACAGAGGAACTAGATGTGTACTGGTGTGTAACACTCACAGAAGCACTATGCAAGAACGCACCCTTATTGGCGGTTAGAGAGACAGGTCATGGTTAAGAGAAGTTGCAGCTCTTCCAGAGGACTGGGGCTCAATTCCTAGCACATACCTGGTGGCTCACAACCAACTTTAGTCGTGGTGGATCTGACACCCTCTTCCGGTCTCTCTGGGTACTGTATGCATATAATGCACAGACATACACACAAAGACAAAACACCTACACACACAAATCAATCAATCAATCATAAAAATGATAGACTCCTGGAGCCTAAGTTGTGGCCCCATAAATTACTAGAACTGTGTGATCTGGTCCAAGTTGCTCAGTCCCTATGTGTGCCAGTCTCCAGGGGCGCAGGCAGGGTCAGTTCATTGGTGGCTGTACCACTGTACTTAAAAATAAGGACATTGGGCAAGAGCAAGGCCGAACTCACCCAGCTGTCTGGAGGAAGTACTTTTAAATATCTAAGTCTTCTGACACAGGGTCAAGTGTGTTGAATTATTTCCACCCAAACAGGGCTGTCTGTCATCTTGTCTCAACCTATCTGTCTGTCCTGGATGATGGTCCTAGGGAGGAGTCTCTTTTGTGTGCTTCCAGCCACTCTGCAAGGAGGGCAAACCCCTTTCACTGCAACAAAGTACTACAACTGCACGTATCAGTTAAAAACCAAGTTCATGTATACATGTGTGGTGTGTGTGCATGCCTGCACGTGTGTGCAGGTGACTGGAAAACCTCCGGTGTTACCCTTAGAAACACTGTCCATGTCTTTTGAGACAGTGTCTCTCATTGGCCTGAAGCTCACAGATTGGTCTAGATGCCTGACTGTTTAGATGAGTTCTGGGACTGGACTCAGCTCCTCTTATAAGCATTTTACCAAATGGGGGTCTCCTCAGACCCTCAACCCAACCTATGAGCCCACTGTCACAGAGATGGCAAACACTGCCAGCCCCCTCTCATTTTCCCACGCTCCTCTGCAATTCCTCTTTTCCCCCAGTTATGTCTCCGAGTTACAGAAGAGGAAATCAAGGTACCATCAGTGAGCTTAGCCTACGTAGAGGTCACCTGTTCCAGGCTACCTCCCAGCCACTGGGCCACCCTGCTAGCTAGTCATTTGGAAAAGGGGGGTACCTGGAGCCATGTGTAAAGAGGCCCGAGAGGTTCCTCCTTATCAGTACCACCTCGTCCAGGGCCATGAGAGGCAACAGCACCATTCAGTGGATATGGGGTTACAGACCAAGGGGAGATGACAGACAGCAGAAGTGGCTGAGGGTAAGATGCCCTAAAGGCAGGAGGCATTGCAGTGAGCCTGCTAGTCTTGTGGTGGGTGCTGGGCTGGCAAGCGTGCTTGCGTGTGACTGTGTCACTGTGACAGTGTGACTGCTGAAGGCAGGGACACGGCAGTTCTCTGAGCTGGGGGTGGAAGGTGTTAACTGTGAGAGTGCTGGTGTGGGTGGGTAGCCTCTGGGCCTGGAACTGGGGGGGGGGGGAACAGAGAGGGGTAGTAAACACGCTGGTGACTTGACAGCAGCATCTTGGTGGCAGCCCCGGGAGGATGCTGCAGGGCTGGGGGCAGGGTGGGTTGTGTGACTTTGCAGTTCCACAGACTCAAATTCAGCCTATGCTGGCATGGCAGCGCATGCTGTGTGCCAGGCGACAAGCAAGGAGAGGCAGACCCAGCTTGTAGCTGAAGGGTTCCCGCTAGCTGTGGGTTTAGAGCTTCAACCTTGGGGCTTGTGTGTGGCTGGATGTTTTCTGATCATTCTGACATTTAATCCACACACTTCGTCCCCCCACTTAGAGAATGTAGGGTGAATCACAGAAGGAAAGTAACTTGCCCAAGGTGACCCAGCTATTCAATTAGACTCAATGGAATCTAAGCTGCCAGTTTTGGGGTTCAGGGGCCACACTCCTGGTCTTGGTTCTGGTCCTGCAGACAGGCCCCTAAACACTGTGCTAATGGGTGGGGCCGCGGTTCACCTTCAGTTCCTGCCAAGAGGCTAGATTCACAGTCACAGGGGCTGCATGGCTCTCAGAGACCCCTCAAGCAGCAGTCTTCTGCCTGAGGACCTCCCTTGGCTCCTGCCCCCTCCCGGCAGGCGCTGACTCCCGGCCAGGAGAGGAAAGGCTGTCTCCACCCACCTCTTGCACTCTCCCTTCTCCTTTATAAAGGCCGGAACAGCTGAAGGGTGGCAACTTCTCCTGCAGCCGGGAGCAGCCTGCCTGCCTCCCCCGCTGCCTCCCTGAGGGCTTCCCTCCGGCCGCCAGCGCCCATCTTTCTCTAGAGATATTTTGCGCACACACACATACACACACGCGCAAAAGGGAAAGGAGGAAAAAAAAAGCCCACCCTCTAGCTTCATTGCAACAAGAAAGCCGGAGCAGCCGCAGCTCGAAACCCGCAGAGGACACCCAGAGTGGCGAGCGGGTGGGTAGATAGACAGACTGACCAGAGCCGCGTCCACCTGTCGGCCCGGCCAGGCCCAGCGCGCAGTGGGCGCGCCGCGCTCTTGAAGCAGCCGTGCCCGCCGCTTGGGCCCCGCGCCAGGGCGCACACGCTCCCGCCCCGCCACCCGGCCCGGGCGGGAGTTTGCACCTCTCTCTGCTCGGGTGTTCGGGCCGCCGCTGCAAAGCCAACTTTGAAAAAAGTTTTTTTTTGGAGACTTGGGCTTGGAGGTCCTCAGCTCTGCGCTTTCTGAACTGGGGGTCCGTTCCAGAAAATGTTGCAAAAAAGCTAAGCCAGCAGGCAGAGGAACACGCCTTTAGCGGGCGAGTGAAGACGAACCATCGGCTGCCGTGTTCCTTTTCGTCTCTGAGGTTGGAGTCCCCTGCGCGCCCCCACACGGCTAGACGCCTTGGCTGGTTCGCGACGCAGCCCCCAGACCGTGGATGCACGCGTGGGCTCGGGATCCGCCCAGGTAGCGGCTTTGGACCCCGCTCCCTTGTCCAGGTCCTCCCCAGCCCCCCAGCGACGGAGCCGGGGCCGGGGGCGGCGGTGCCCGGGGGCCATGCGGGTGAGCCGCGGCGGCGGCTGCAGCGGCCTGAGCGCCTGATCGCGGCGAACCCAAGCGGAGCCCACCCTCCTCCCCAGCCCCCCACCCTGGCCGCGGGGGCGGCGCGCTCGGTCTACGCGTCCGGGGCCCCGCGGTGCCGGGGCCGGAGTCGGCATGAATCGCTGCTGGGCGCTCTTCCTGCCTCTCTGCTGCTACCTGCGTCTGGTCAGCGCCGAGGTGAGTTGCGACGGCGGCTGGGGCTGGATCCTTCCCTGGTTGCCCCAGCCCCCACGCCTGGCCGCCCCCTCCTCTCCCTGCAGTGAACTTTGGAGCCTTGCAGCGCGTGAGTCAGGCGCCGGGCACTGGGTGGCCCCAAGGGTTGGGAGGCCAGGTCCGGGGTGCTGTGCTCCTGGGGAGGAGGGAGCGGTGGGTTTCTTTCCAGTGGACCAATCTAGATCCCTAAAGCTTTTAGCGTCCTAGAAGGTGTGTATTGCCCTGCCCCCCTGCCTCAGGAGCTAGAGATCTTAAGCTTCCCGGTTAAGGGGGAAAGGAGAGGTGATATCTAGGGTGTCTAAGGCGTCGAGACCTCCTGTGTCCACCTCAGAACCAGTCTGGGCTTTGGTTCTGCCCTGGACCCGGCCTGCCCTAGAAGTGTGCGCCTTCGAACTCAGGATATCCAGAGATCTTTGGCAAGGGTTTTGGTCCCACCCTAGCTTCTGCACTGGTCTAGGGTAGGCACCTTGGGGTCATGCTAGACGATTCAAAAGCACCTTGTATCTTGGCGCAAGGGGCCCAGAAAGAGAGACAGACACTAGAGAGACAGGCAGACAGACACACGGTAGGTTCAGACGCTTGGAGTAGAGACAGGACTGGAGGTGGGGCGCGGGGAGGGGGGTGGTCTGAAGGAATCCAGTCCCCGGGGCGGTGTGTGTCTGAGGCCCAGCCGTACCTGCACCGGCACCCTGCGAGAGGAAGCACCTCTCTCCCCCGCAAGCAGGGTGCAGAGCGCACGCCTGCAGAAGCCTAGCTGCAAGGGCGGTCGGGTATGGAAACGTCTGCGGGAACGATCAGGTCGGATCAGTGCCCGTGCCCCTACCCCTCCCAGCCTCACGTAGCAGTGAGTTGGCAAGTCTACCGGGAATCCAGGTGGGAAGGGGGCGGGGCAAGAGGAGGCGCGAGCCTGAGCGAGGCTAGGGCCAGGAGAGCGGATTGCCCTGGTCTGTCCCGCCTCCTCCTGCGGAGGTCTAGACCCTACACCTAGTAGACTGCTACGCCTGGCCAGCCGGATCGCCTGCGGCCAAGCGCGGGAGACAGGCGGCAGGGAAGGGGTTAAGGCGGAGGGCTCCGAGGCCGCAGGCCGACCTTGGGCCGCAGCCAGCGCAGGTTGTTTTGACCACGGAGGAGCCGTCGCAGTCTCCTTTTGTTCTTGGGGCTCCTGGAGGGCCGCCGGCCGCCCGCCCTGGGGGCCCCGCCCTTCCGCGGCTGCCCCCTCGGATGGAGCTCGAAAGAGAGCAAGCTGGGCTTGGCCCGGCCGCTGCAGGCCGCTTGCGGAACCCCCTCCCCTCCTCGTTAGTAGCTCCCCGGGCCGCGGCCAGCTGTTGGGGAGGGGGACGCCAGGAGGCCCCAGCTGCCGCCGCGCCGCGGGGACCTGGAGGCTGGCCCGGTGCCAGGGTGTCCTGAGAACGGCGGCACCCCGCGGCTGCTCTCTGCAGCCCACCCCGCCCGGCCCCCGACTCGCTCACTCACCCCACGCATGCACACTCCTGGCCGGAGGCGATGCTCCGCTCCCGCGGGCGGGCGCGCAGAGCGACGGGCACGCACTAAGGCGGCCAGGTCGCGCGCCCGCTGCCACGCCCGTGCACACGCGGGACACACGCGCACGCGGCCCGAGTACACGTGCGTTCACACACCCACGCACGCACACAGGCACGTACAGTCCCTCTGTACACCGCCAGGTGCCCGCCCCCACGCAACAGGTGGGCCCTCAGTGCGCCCTGGCACTCCACCGCCTCTGTAGCCACCCCATTTCCTTCCTGGGGGTTTTGAGAAGGGAGGGACAACCCCAGATCCTGAACTGGACTCCACAGCACGCATTTTGGCCTGTTTAGAGTAGCTTAGCAACCCCTCAAATTTTACCCCTCTATAATGGCTTTTCAACCACCCCACGTGGTGTGATGTTGGTGTGACCCTGGAGGCCCTGGAGTGCAGGATAGCCATGCATTTTTCCTTTCAAATGAGCCATTTGATCATCAAGACACGAGGGACGCCACCTACCTGCTGAGTGTGTCACTCACAACCTCTCTTACTTGGTTAATCCTCGCAGGTGTATGGAGCCCTCCTTAAGGGCGCTGCTGGATATGTAACATCTGGATGAGATTTCTCTTACCATTCCAGCTTCCTCCACCAGCGCTCCGCCAGTCGCATGAGGATTTACATTTAGGGTAGAGGCTGCTGCTCAGAAATTCAGCCTTGTCGCTTCATAGACTACTGGGAACCTAATTACACTGCGTTTTGCAATTGTCCAAGGTCTTTCCCCAATATGCTTAGGAGTATTAGGCTGAGATCATGCATACATGTCCCTGTGAAGACCAGCCCAGGCAAGCTTCAAATCACCAGAGTAGGGAGACACGGGAGGGCTTGCTTCTCTGGGTGACCCTGTAGTTGGCTGTGTTTTACATGGAAGCTTAAGTGTTGGAAGCAGGCTGGTAGGGTTGAGGCAGTCAGTACTGGAGGAGAATCTGAACAGGCTGCTGAGGCCCGTCTCCATCAGCTGAGCTGGCTTCCCAGAAGGTGACTGTCATGTGACTATCTGTCTGCCTCAGCACCCTTCTGCCGGGAAGGAGTGGAGGGCCCTCCCCCCAATAGTTACCAACCACCCTGTCTCCTTCTGGCTTGCTAATGTCCACGGGTGGAGGCGGGGGTGGGGGTGGGGGTGGAGGGGGAAGTGTCACACTTGCTGGAATCCCCCTGCCCAGAAGTGTGAAAGTCAAGGTGAGATTCTAGAGGCCCTAGTGCAAGAGCCAGGAAGTGTGTGTGTGTGTGTGTGTGTGTGTGTAGGAGTTAACTCGAGTTGTTTGCCTGGTGTTGGTGATGCTCTCCCTTCTTTTCTTTTTTTTTTTTTCTTTTTTTTTCGAGACAGGGTTTCTCTGTGTAGCCCTGGCTGTCCTGGAACTCACTTTGTAGGCCAAGCTGGCCTCGAACTCAGAAATCCACCTACCTCTGCCTCCCAAGATTAAAGGCGTGCACCACCACTGCCCGGCATGACAGATTTTCAAGTTTATTTACCTGTTTTGCACCTGCTTTCTTCCATGAACTTCAAACAGCAGGGAGATTTGGGGCCTGGTTCCCTGGTGTTCGTGTGGTGTTTGTAGCCTGAACAATCACCAAGAAGTGTGAGAAAGAACGTGACAGTGGGTGGACCCAAACCAGCAGTGCCTTATTTATTTGTTTGTTTATTTAGACTGAGTTTTTCTGGCTGTTTGGGAACTCGCTTTTTAGACCAGGCTGGCCTCGAACTCGGAGATCTTCCTGCTTCTGTCTCCCGAGTGATAGATTAAAGGTGTGCGCTGCCGCCACCACTGAGCTCTGAGGTGCTTCCTTAACAACATGTCCTCAATGAACCCCGCCCCCGTCCACTGAGAATATACTCTTCTATCTTGGGACCTGGACTGTCAGCGGGGAGGAAAGGAGGTGGGAAGATACAGAAGGAGAAGCAGGCTGGGCCTCAGTTTCTCTTACCTAAAATATGGAGCAGATTGGACTCGGTTAGTGTTATGCATAATAGGGGAGTTGGCTCCTCTTGAGTGGAGGTGAGGACATGGATTGCAGCGGGTCATGGGGTGGCCCATCCCACGGACAGGGCCTTCTCTTCCAGCTTCCTTAGACGTGTTTCTCTTGCTGGGCTGCAGAAGAGGGGGGAGGCTGAGTGAGAGAAAGGCGGCCACCGTGTTGTGCCCAGAGAGGGCTTCTCCATAGAGCTTGCCTTTGCCATCTCATCTAAATAAGGCCCAAGACGCAAGCAAGCAAGCAGGCAGGCCCTAGGAGGCTTCGTCAGCTTCTGACTCTGCCAGCCACAGACAACGCCCGGGCGCTGGGCAAAGAGCCCGTCTCTCTCATTGCAGAGGCAGCAGGCTGTGGGGCTGCGGAGAGTATATCTGTGTGTGTGTGTGTGTGCATGCATGCGAGAGTGTGCGTGCGCCCAGGTGAAGGGTGGAGTTCAAGCCCTTTTGATCTGGCAGCCTGGCTGGGAGCAGGTAAGTCACCTGGCCTCTATCTTGCTCTTGCCTCCTGCAGCTGGCTCTGGGGGTGGGGCAGGGAGGAGGCTGTTTCTCTGGGCTGCCTGGCTGGCTTGGCTCCACCTGCTTCCATCCCACACCCGCCTGAGATCTGGGGCAGCTTCTTCAGGTTGTCAAGTTTCCTGTTCTGTGTGTGGGGGTAATCAGTGAATGGGTGCTCACCTTGAGGCTTCCAGAACCTGTAGCAGGAAGAAAAAAACCAAACCAGGTTTCAGCAGCTCCATATTGGGGGCAGGAGGGAGGACTGTAATACGCAGACACATGGACTCTGTTTACAAACAGGTGCCGCTGAGTACTTCTGGCTGTTAACACCCCCGGACCCGGAAGAGACCCAGCAACCCACAGGGCACCTGGTGGTGTCAGTGTGGGGCTAGGTGCCATTTCCTGTGGCCCTGCGTGGGGGATCGTGCAAAGTCACACCCTGGGGGGTGGGGAGAACAGCAGCTCTCCACCCACCTGTCACCATCCTTGGAAATGTTCTGAGTGTCTGGTCCAGGACGCTGTCATTTGCTGTCCTCGTAGGAGACACATGAAAAAATTGCTCAGCTGGTGAAGTGCCTTTTATTTGGGACTGCTCTGCTGTGCAGTTAGTTAACAGGAATCCTCAGGACCAGCTGAGGTTAAACCCCATTTAAAGGACAAATAAGAATCCCTTTGTGTCCCTTTCAGTGGTACTGAGGACTGAACCCAGGACTTTACCCTTGCTAGGCAGTAGCTCTGCCTCTGTGCTACACGCTCAAGTCTTTCTTTCCTTTGTTTTTATCTTATAATGGGGCACTGCTAAATTTCCCAGGCTGGCCTTGAATTTGTTCCATAGCCCAGGCTGGCCTCAAACTTAAATCCTTCTGCCCCATCCTTCCAAGTAGCTGGGATTAAATGTCTGTGCTATTATGTCCGGCTGAAAGTAAGGCTTTTATGGTAGGGTTCATTCTGAGCACCCTGGTTCCCCCTACACGGGGAGTCCTAGCTTTTTGTCTGTTGTGGGTCTCTCACTTCTGACTCTGGGGGTATTTGGGGACAGTGATACTGTAGCCTGTGTGACATCCTGTGTTCTGTAGGATGGTGAATAGCACCTCTGCCTCCACCCCCGGTGCCAGCAGCCTATCCCTAGGCTTGACCACTAAAAATGTCTTCAGATGGTGTCAATGTACCCTGAGAGTGCCATCACTGTAATTGAGACTGTTGCTGTAAAACAAGATGGGGCAGAGAAGCCGCAGGGGTCTCAAATGATGCTGGGACCAATGACATCAGGACAGAGAAGAGGCATGCTTGAACTGTCCCGGAGAGGGCCAGGAGAGGTTAGGCATGCTATGGCTTGGGAGGGGCCCACTCTGTCACTGGCTAGTTATCTAGCCTTGTGGCTGGGTATTAATTTCCCTAAGCCTCAGTTTTCCCATCTGGAAGATGGGACTAATGATAATGTTGGCATGAGGGAATCACACCTGAGAGAGCTCTCAGAGCAAGAGACAGCCCTTCACTTATTTTACCAATATTTATTGAGTACCAGCTGAGTGCTTTTCCCACCTCTACAGTCTCTAGCTGGGGTCTTTCCCCACTCAGCCTCTGGGAGTCAGTGGGCTGAGGACTGGGGTGTCCGCTAGGTCTGTCCAGGGCTCAGTATACTCCATCTTACTGGCAGCTCCAGCCATCCCTCCACAAACACTCTTCATCCCCAGGCAAGCAGGCCACCTATCA
The DNA here is from genome assembly GCA_902729485.2 of Mus minutoides. Lineage (NCBI taxonomy): Eukaryota > Metazoa > Chordata > Mammalia > Rodentia > Muridae > Mus > Mus minutoides. The sequence continues at coordinate 2,000,304 of LR749703.1, read as the reverse complement.
CAGCCTGGCTATCCTCCGCCAACCCCAGGCAGAAATAGAATGGAGTTAAATGTTTTCTAACTCAATTCGTAGATAAGAGGTCAGACCAGAGAGAGGCAGTGGCCAGCTAGAGGTCACACAGCAGAGGGTAGCAGTGTGAGGCACGGAATCTAAATCTCTTGAATACAGGTCTGAGTTTGATAAAACTCTGGGCAAGTGGCCTTCTTTCTCCAGCCCAGCTTCTGGTCATCTGTCCTGCATATCTCTGCCCAACCATGAAGCTGCCATAGACACTATAGACACCACCAGACACCAAGTGCCTGCCCTGCTCCCTCACCTGTCCGTCAAACCTCTAACATCCCTAGGATACCAGGCGGGTTTATAAACTCCATGATGGAACAAAGTGACCCTGGTGCTGAGTGAAGTCTCGGGAGCCAGATTTCAAGGCGTCCCCCTCAGCCCCCAGCCTGTCTCTTCTAGTTCCTAGGTTGGGTTGGGGGGGGGGAACCAGAGGTGGGCATGACTGAACCTCTACAGAGGTTTTCCTAAATGTTAGACAAGTGTCCAAAGGTTTTTTGTCTTGTTTTGGTTTTTGGTGACACTGAATTGCCCAGCTAGCCTGGAAACTGTGGACTCAGAAGATCTTCCTGCTCTTGCACGGTGGTTCACATCTTTAATCTCAGCATTCGGTAATAGAGGCAGTCAGATCCTTCAGTTCAAGGCTTTCCTGGCCTGTAGTTCCTGGTCCTTGAGTTCCAGGCCAGCCAGCCAGGGCAACATAAGACCATGTCTCAAAAAAAGCAAAACCAAACTGTCTTAGATTTTTCTGTTGCTGTGATAAAACACCATGGCCAAAAGCAACCTGTGGAGGGAAGGTTCTATTTTAGTTTACAGTTCTACATCATGGGCGTGAGAGAAGGCAGGACAGGAACCTGGAAGCAGGAACTGAAGTACAGGCCACGAGGGAGAGTTACTTACTCGTTTGCTCCTCACAGTGTGACAACCTGCTTTCTTATAGCACCCAGGTCCACCAGCCCAGGAATGGTACCAACCCTGGTGATCTGGGTCTTCTCACATCAGTCAGTCAGTCAGTCAGTCAATCAATGAATCAAGAAAATATACCCCAGGCTTGCACACAGGCCAATCTGATGGAGGCATTTTCTTAGTTGAGATTCCCTCTTCACAACTGACTCTAGCTTGGGTCAGGTTGACCTAAAACCAGGCCAACCTACAAACAAAAGACCTTCCTGCCTCAGCCTCTAGAATAGCTCAGGACTACAAGTGGGCTCCTGGGCGCCATGCGCCTGGCTCTCAACAATTATCCGAGACATAACAATTGTCCGAGACACGTAGTAGCTTTTGAGGTGATCCCTCCCTGCCAGCAGCTGGCCAGGGCAGGAGCCTCTATTCCACCTCAGACAGGGAGAGAACAGTGCCCCTGTCCCCCAAAATACACACACACCTGTGCTCAGCTACTCAAAGCTCCAGTCCCAGCTGGTTCAGTGAATGTAGGTGGGGCTTCTTCCCCTCTCAGTCCAAGGAAACTGAGGCACAGGATAGTTTAGTCCTCTCAGAGCTTCTCTCAGGCTGCATGGTCTTGTCACAAGCCGTGTGTGTGTGTGTGTGTGTGTGTGTGTGTGTGTGTGTGTGTGTGGCATGGTATGGTATCTTGCGACTTTCCTTTGCCTCTTACTGCTAAGACATTTCCCAGTCCCCTGTGCCCTCACCTCTCCCTTGGGGATCTTGGCACCCAGCCCTTGAGACTCCTGTGACTGTGGGGATGTTCCAGCTGTATGCGTGTGATTGTGGGACCTGCGGTTTCCCTGGAGGAAGCTGGCTCCTAGTGGGGCCTGTTAAGGTTCTAACTAAGTTTCAAGTGTTTGGTGACAGGCCAGAGGGGCTCTAAAAATAGAGTTTGGTTGGGCATGGGGCATGGGTGAGCTTTCAGGCTTGCCGGTTGGGCCTGAGGATTCCCTGATTTCCTCTTTGGCAGGGACTGTCGGTAGCACTGAGATACATGGCCTTCTGAGACCACACAGCTAAGCAAACATTTTAAAGCACCTTTTGGGCTGGGGGCTGGGGTCCACACTTCACTGTCATTGACTGAAACCTCTGCTCACACTGGGTTTGGGGGCCCTGGACAAAGGATGTTGTTGCCTGTTTGAGCCTCTGCTTTTTTTTTTTTTTTTTTTTAAATCTGTGATGTGGCCATAATTAGGTCAGTGTGCACGCACGCCCCTGTGAATTAACTGTAGCTCCCAGGTGTGGAGGGAACTGTAGGGAGAAATGAGATTATTGGAATTTCTCCAGGCCCTGTGATCTTATGGGGGAGACAAATGTAGACAAGCCGGTGGAGCTGGGCACATGCTGGGATACCGTGGAGAGCTGGGGTTGAGTGTCCCAGCAGAGCAATTCAGGCCCTGGGTCCTCAGTGCTCCTCATTCAGCCTGGGATCTCTTACTTACCTTTTGTTGGGGATGGCGGGGGATGGGGGTGGCTTGTAGGAACTTCGTGCAAGAGAAAGCACGGGGTTTGTAAGAGAGCCACCGTGAACCTTCACCCCAGTTCACTCAGTTCCTGGTGTCTGACAGGGGGATCCCATTCCTGAGGAACTCTATGAAATGCTGAGTGACCACTCCATCCGCTCCTTTGATGATCTTCAGCGCCTGCTGCACAGAGACTCCGTAGGTAAATCGGACCCTCCTCCAGAACCTCAGCCTCTGCTGATCCGTAGCACATCCTAGTAGCCACACCTACTACCCAGGGCAAGGCAGAGTAGGCAGACTGGTTGGTACCTGGGATGTGGGGTGGGGCAGAAACAGCACCCACATGTGGCTCTAGTTTGGTGCGGAGGGTGGAGTTCCTGGAGCAGATTGGGCAGGGACAGAGTACTGAGTACCTACCCAGGTGTAGACACAGCTTAAGAGGGTAGGGAGCTATCTCCCTGCCCCTCTGGCCCAGAGCCTGGTCTCTAAGGTCTCCTGGGGACACCTAGCTTGGATCAGCTGGCAGCCCTGCCCATGCCCAAGAGTGCGCTGGGCAAATGGGCACGTGCTTGGTGGCATACACGTGGCGGGGCCGGCAGGCTGGGTTGGGAATGTATTTATAAATGCTGTCTTCAGAGCAAATTCCATTCTATTCTAACCTCTGGCCTGGTCCCTGGAGCCCTGTTCAGCACCCCCCACACCCACCCCCCCACACCCGCAGGCCCTTGTCCCTCTGGGGTCCTGTCTCTTTGTCACTTTGTAACCCTTGCCCAGACGCTATCTACGGGGGAACAGCATTTCCTGCCTTTGTTTCCTCTCTCTGTTGGGCCCCTGGCTTCTTCTCAAAAGCATTCCCGGGCCCTTTCAATACCGCCAGGGCTGGGGGTGGTAAGGCAGGAGGGAGCCCCAGCTGGGCCCACCTATTGTTCACCAGGGCCCCCACCCGATGTCTCCCACCCGTGCCCGGCTGGCCAACTCTGGCCACACAATGGGGCAACTTCCAAATTTAGCTTTCTTGCTGTTTCTTTCCAAGGCACTCTGCCGGCCATTGCAGGCTGCCCCTCCACACCCCTGGTGGGGGTCGGGATCTTGGATGTTTGGGGTTTTCAATAGTAAGCCTGTTTCGAGGCAACCCTGTGGCTTATTTTTTCCTAATCAACTTAACCTTTCCACAAAGCACATCTCTCCCCATCTCCTCCCTACCCAGGACATTCCAGAGATGGCAGATAGAAAGGAAGAGAATAAGGGACAGACAGACAGGCTGACATGGTCAACACTGTGGGGCTGGGGGGAAGCAGACTAGTCCATTAGTGTTGATCTGCAGGATTTTCTTCAAACAGGATCCCCTGGATCTGAGATGGGGTGGCAGCTGACAGAAGCCTTTATCTTGGAGGGGACTAATGGGCTGGGGGAGATCTAGGAGCCCCAAGGTGCCATGAGGAGTTGGCAGAAGCTCATATCCACCAATTCCTTTGCTGTCCCTCACCACTGAGAGACAAAGGGGGCTCTCCATCTTCAAGATCAAGTTCAAGGCCTTCTGGTCACCCTAATAGTAGCCGGCCCTGGCCAGTGTCTCTGGGCAGTGTAAGTGTGGCATGGAGATGTCACCAAAGAAGCTGGTAGCACTGAGAGGAGAGGACTCGGGCTTAGAGAAGGGAGCTGTGGCTACTGACAGGAAGGGGCAGAGAAGCCCAGGATGAATGCTGAGGAATGCCAACCTAGTGTGGCTGATGCAGGCCCTCCCACCCCCTTCCCTCTCCACCCTTTTTCTCCAGACCAGTAGGGCCATTGTCAAGGCTCCAGAAGGCTGTGTTGGGCTGCTGGGCTGCTGGGCTGCTGGCCCCAAGGGGATTCTGGGAATTTCCCCATTCAGCACTTCCTATGGGAACGTTTTAGAGGGCACTGAGAACTAGCCTCCAGTGCTCTGGGTCCCTGCTCCACCCTGGAGGCTGAGGAGGGCTCTCTGACAGTAGCAGAGGAGAAGGGTTATTTTTAACTTCATTAACATGAAGTTCTGGCCAAAAATGGGGCTAAAAACACAGAGGGAGGCTGGAGGCTCTCAAAGATGTAGTTAGCCCCCCCCCCCCCGCCAGTCCCACTAGCCATAGGGCTGCTTAAGGCTTTGCCTGGTCGCCTATTCAGAGCCAGGAACCTCAGGTTTAGAGGATGCTAAGGGTGGGACCTTGGTGTAGAGAAGCCGTCCTTGACCTGGGCCAGCACGTCTGACTATGCTTTTCCTTGCAGATGAAGATGGGGCTGAGCTGGACTTGAACATGACCAGAGCACACTCCGGAGTCGAGTTGGAAAGCTCATCTCGAGGGAGAAGGAGCCTAGGTAAAACTGAGGGTCCGGTAGCTGTCCATCAAAGGTGGGATCCAGGGAAGAAAATCTAGGGCACACGACCATCCTGGACTGGACACGACCTCCAAAATCCGTTCCCCACTGTTAGGGCCCAATGAGGGGTGTAGCTGTCTTTGAGTTTGAGCTACTATGCCCCCCCTCCTGTTGTGCTTTTAAAATAGTGGTTTGGTGTTTTTGGCTTTGAAAAAGGGTTTTTACTCCATAGCCTTGGCTGTGTTAACTAGACTGGTCTGGAATATAGAGATCTGCCTGCCTGCCTGCCTCTGCATTTACACTCACTATATCTCTGTAGCCTTGGAATAGATGTGGCTAACCCCACTCCACAGGCCTGGAAACCAGGGTGGAGAAACTGGAATGGAAGGACTGAGGTCATAGGGCTTGCTTGTCAAAATTGAAACCAAGGTCTTCTCTTCTCGGGCGGGGGCAGGGTGGGGGAGTCCCCTCTGTCCACTATGGCCGACGGCTGCACTGTGGCCTAATGCAGAACCCAGCAGGTTCTACAGATTGCTCCTTAGCAGAGACCAAGCCAGTACATCTCTCAGTCCTAGTGAAGACTTCCAGGGTGAAGCAGGTGGCCACGTACAGTTTCCAAGTCACTGGAGATGTGGCTGGTAGAGCCTCTATGTCTCCAGGCTTTCCACCTGTGAGCCATTCCCTGAAGGTGCCTGAGCATTTGCTGACCCAATAGCTCTTGTTGTTAATCCCATTTCGCAGATTAGGCTCTGAAGGAAAGGGCCACATAGGAACAGAGCAGTGGGGCTGGAGAGATGGCTCAGAGGATAGGTGCTCTTCCAGAAGGCCTGGGTTCTGTTTCCATGGCAGCACATGACTGTGTGTAACTCCTTTTCCACATATCTGACTCCCTTACACATGCAGGCAAAACACCAATGTACTTAAAACATTTCAAAACAAGTAAAAAGAATAGACCAGTGCACCTAGGTGTGGTGGCGCACGCCATTAATCCCAGCACTTGGGAGGCAGAGGCAGGTGGATCTCTTGCGTTTGAGGCCAGCCTGGTCTACAGAGTGAGTTCCAGGACAGCCAGGGCTACACAGAGAAACCCTGTTTGGAGTGAAACAAAAAGCAAACAAAAACAAACAACAAAAGACCAAACCAAGCCAGGAAGGTAACAGTGCAGAACGACTCTGGACAATCACACAGCTGTGTGACTGAACAATTAGGAGCTAGGTCCTAAACATTTACAAGGTCACACGGGATGATCTAGCCTGATCTTGGCTGTGTTTCTTGGGGGTAGATCTCGCTGTCCTTGTGTTCGATTGGGGTCAGCTGAGGCTCAGGGTGGTTTGGCCACCTACCCAAGTTCTGGCCTGTCTGTGGATGGGGGAGGTTCCAAAGAAGTCGGTCTGTTCCTGACAGGCCTTTTCCCTCCAGGGTCCCTGGCAGCAGCAGAGCCTGCCGTAATCGCCGAATGCAAGACGCGCACAGAGGTGTTCCAGATCTCTCGGAACCTCATCGATCGCACCAACGCCAACTTCCTGGTGTGGCCGCCCTGCGTGGAGGTGCAGCGCTGCTCGGGCTGCTGCAATAACCGAAATGTGCAATGCCGGGCCTCGCAGGTGCAGATGCGGCCAGTGCAGGTGCGCAGAATCCGCCCCGCCCCGGGTCTGGCCCTGCCCCAGCGGCTGAGTAGCTGCTGCGGGTTGCAGAACTTTGCTGGTTCTTCATGGCTCCTTCCAGAGAGGGATGTTTCTGGGATGCTTTATCCAAGATGTCTCAAACCATAGTAGTCACCAAAAGTTAGATGGAGCCCAGGATGTGACTTGGTTTAACTGCTAAGTAATAGACCAATGTCACCTGCTCTATAGGGACATAGTCCCACAGTGCCCCTGTCTTCAAGCTGCCCAGGTCCCCTCAATTCTGCATCATAATCAGGGGCCCGTACATTTTGGGACTTCAACGGTTTCTTTGGCAAGCTTTGTATAAGCTTAGCAAAGGGGGCACAGAGTGTTCACTGTAGGACCCCATTGGCAAATAGTCCAGCTCTGTGTCTAGCCCAGTCTTTTTGGAGAGATGCTATTCTGAAGGAGTGACCCAGAGGCTCAGGAGGCATGGCTGTCTACTGGCTCAGGTGGACAGGTCTCTGTACCCTGACTCAGCCTTCCTTATTTCAGCTTCCCCTGGGCACGTGGCACAAAGCTCAAAACCAGCTCACCCAGTGCACTGGTTATATGGACATGCTGTCTTTCTCTGCCCTCTGCCAGTGGCCTCTGCCTAGTCTCCCGCCTGTCTTCCATTCATGGCCTGTCTCCGTGACCCAGAGTACAAATGACACACTATGCTTCCCCACCCACTGCCACAGTATCTTCTGTCCCCAGCTTTAGGGATGGACACCTGACAGCTGCCTCCTCCCTGGAAGCCTCTCTTCTAGATAAGGCCTCTTGCACTTCCTATCAGATAACTATCTCCCTGTTCTGCTTTGGTCCCTGGCCTTGGCCGGTGTTCCAGGAATGGCGACCCACAGGACTCAAGCTCCACCCGGAAATGCCTTTCTCCCACTCTGGGGTGTCAGGGAGGTGGGGGTTGCTACAGCAAAGCCAGAGGCCAGGTCAGCTAGGTTGAAGGGCTTGTTTTGATGGAAAAGCTCTAAGAGGAGCAGAGGGAAAGGCCTGACTGTTGTTTGGTTCAGAGCCGTCACTCTGCAGAGGAGCCTGGGTTTTTGGCTTTCGAGGAAAGAATCCAGCACAGGACACTTGCCAGGCGTGTGAGGCCACTCCTGCACTGATGGCGCCTACAGGGAAGTGTTGCTCAATCTTGTCCTCCAGGTGAGAAAGATCGAGATCGTACGAAAGAAGCCAATCTTCAAGAAGGCCACGGTGACCTTGGAGGACCACCTGGCCTGCAAGTGTGAGACAGTAGTGACCCCTCGGCCCGTGACTCGAAGTCCTGGGACATCCAGAGAGCAGCGAGGTAAGCTGCCTTCCCAGGGGCTGCTCCGTGGGGTTCACAGCTGGGAAAAGGACGGGTCTCTAAATAGGGGTCAGGAGGCTGGGGAGAGCGCTCGGTGGATAGAGTGTTTGCTGAGTACACATGCAGGCCTGACTCTGAAACCCCAGCATCCATATAAAAACCAAGGCATGGTAGCTGTGCCTGTCACCCTGGTACTGAGAAGGTGGACATGGGAGATCCCCAGGGGACCAGTATAGCTATTGGTTAGCTCCAGGTTCAGTAAGAGTCCCTGTCTCAGAAAACAAGAAGGTAGAGCAATAGAGGAAGACTTGATGTCAACCTCTGGCTTCACTTATACACACGTGCGCGCACACACACACACACACACACACACACACATACACACACACAGAGAAAGTCGGGGGGAGGGAGAGAGAGGGGTAGGGAGGCATCTAAGCATATACCACACAGAAAGACTTGAATGGAGAATACATTATTTCTGGTTAAATTGATTTGAGACTTTTGATCTCACTGAGAACAATCTAGATTCTTCTTAGCCCTAAATGAGGTTGCAGCGCCTGGCCTCGCTACCAACCAGTCCCCTTCACTCATGACATCTCCTGGAGATAGACAAGTAAAGGCTGGGCATCCATATAGCTGGGATGTGGAGAGCGTGTCTGACATTCACGCATCCACCAGAGGAGAGTGTATGTCTGATTCCGCAGGGGTCAGGCAGTTCGGTTTGAGTTGTAAACGTCTCAGAGGCTCCTTCTGTCTGTGTAGTGGAAGTACCCAAGTCTAAAGATGCTCAAGCCTCAGGCCACATAGTCCAACCTAGGCCAGTGGGGTCCTGAAAATTCCCTCTCTCGGCTCCCCCCTCAGCCTGGCTGTTCTCTCTGGCTTTTACTTACCCGCCCTACCATCTATAGGAAGAATTCTTCCTCTTTTTAAAAAATTAACTTATTTTTATTTTATGTGCATTGATGTTTTGCCTGCATGTATGTCTGTGTGAGGGTGTTAGCTCTTGGAGCTGTAGACAACTGGGAGCTGCCCTGTGGGTGCTGGGAATTGAACTTGGGTCCTCTGGAAGAGCAGCCCAGTGTTCTTGACCCTCTGAGCCATCTCTCCAGCCCCCACACAGGAAGAATTCTTAAGTGTTAGAGCCGGAAAGTTAAGAATATTAAGGGACTGGCCTCCAGGTTCATCTCTAGTAGAGCATAGGGCAGCGCTGGTGTTTTGGAATCCTTAGGTCAAATCTGTTGTCATTTGTGAGCTGTGTGAATTGGATCAGGCTTAGCCCAGCCCAGCCTCCTGCACATGGCTTTTGGGGCAAAATCTCTGGGGGGCGGGGGGGGGGGTTGCTTTTCCATGTTCCTGCTGGGTGTTATCCCTCCAGAGAATCTGAGCACCCCTCCCCCCATCTCTATCCTGCAAGGAAAACTTTGCATTTGCATGGAAGAGAGGCTACCTCAAGAGAGCCAGTCTGAGATGAACAGACAAGTACTGACCTCACCATCTGGAGACCAGGGACTCTCCAGTGACTCCCAGGGAAGTGCTGGCCCCTGCCTGCCTGACCTGGCTTCTCAGAACCCAGGAGGAAGAGAAGTTAGAGTCAGTCTGGTCCAGGGTTCCCAGGAATTGTCAGTTCAGCCAAGTGCTGGAAGTATAAAGCACAGATAGATCATGAGGTTTCAAACACAGCTGTCTGCCTCAGTTTCCCCAACACTGTAGGATGAATAAGACCAACCATGGAAATAAAGGAGTGTGTAGTGGCACCAGGTGCCTGCTTGCTTTATGAGCTATCTCAAACGTAGGAGGTCACTGCTGCTTTTCAGAGTGGTTAAGTGCTTTGCCCCATGGCACACAGTACCAGGAAGAGCCCAGGTTTGGACCTGGGCTGACACCCCCCCACCCCCACTAAGTTGCCGGCCCAGCCCTCCATTCTGCTTCTCCGAGTGCCGAGGAATTTGAACAACAGGCACAGCCCAAGGAAAGTCTGGTTCCAGCCTAAAGCCTGAGTGGCCTCCTTATCATGTGGCCAGAGGAGCCAGAGGCTGGCTGTATAGGTCTCAGTAGGAGAGATGGGAAGCAAAGAGGGCCACAGGTGACAGGTCACCGCTCGCGGTGTATTGTGGCTGACATTCACCCTGCAGTTCTGTGCAAGAACCAGGCTGCTTGGAGAGCTTACTAGATTTTTCTGCCATCTGGCTATGGCTGGAGGAGGCAGCTACACTGTGGTTCAAGAGCCCCGGTCCCCAAATGACCTCTCCAGGCATGTAGTGAGACAAGGTGCTTGAAGCACAAAGGAGAGTTAGGCCAGTCTTCTGAAAATAGGTGGGTACACAGAGCCAACAGGACTTCCTGGTAGGTAGAGGGATCTAGGGCCAGGCCACCTTCAGGGAGTGGGAAAAATCCATCTCTGAGTAGAGACCAGGACTGGGGGGCGGGGGGCATATAAACAGAGTTTCCTGGGTCTGGCCAGCATGCTACCTTGTAGTCTGTTCTCCTTCCCATGAGGTGGGCTGTCCCAGATGGAGAAAGCAAGGCATAGAAAGATTCAGTCACGTCCCCAGAGCTGGTGAGCTGTGGGGGTTAGTTCTGACCTGGTGAAGTCTGTCCTCGCCCTCAGCCGGGTCCCAAGGCTATTCTCCCAGCAGGCATTGAGGTACAAGGAAAACACTCCATTGCCATCAGATGCTGACAAACACTTCTTCTCTCGAGCAGCCAAGACGCCTCAGGCTCGGGTGACCATTCGGACGGTGCGAATCCGCCGGCCCCCCAAAGGCAAGCACCGAAAGTTTAAGCACACCCATGACAAGGCGGCCCTGAAGGAGACCCTCGGAGCCTAGGGGTGTCGGCAAGAGTGTGGGCAGGTGAGGAGCCAGTCAGAAAAAAAAAAAAAACCAAGCCTCAGATACTCCCTGGCTTTCAGCTACTCCCTGGCTGTGACTTAGACAGGCCCCGTGAGAGGCAGCAGAGGCATTGCTCCTGCCTAACCGGGCCTCAACCTCTCTGAAACAGGGTGCCTGTCTCATCACTCTCACTCAAATTTCCCATAGCTCCTCCATCCCAGCCTTGGAACCTGCTAGAAATAGGCGTGGTGGCAGGAGCCCTAGCTCCTTGCCTTGGTATGGGGGCCAAGGGAACCTCTGAACCACCTCTGACCCTGCGTCCCTCTTCTCTGCCCACAGGGTTATTTAATATGGTATTTGCTGTATTGCCCCCATGGGGTCCTTGGAGTGATAATGTTGTTCCCCTCGTCCGTCTGTCTCGATGCCTGATTCGGACGGCCAATGGTGCTTCCCTCACCCCGCGTGCCCAGCCACCTCCACCAGCAGCGACCCCTCAGCCTGCAGCTCCAGAAGCAAACGAACACCACTCCAGGCTGCTGGCATCTCTTGACCCCAAGAACCTGGGACACGTGTGCAGGAGCCTTGTGGGGGACTGTGGACTGGCCCCGGAGCCTGGCACTTAGCCCGAGGACCTCTGCATGTCCTGCCTGGTTCCTGGACCACTGGCCAGCCGGCAGGGAACACATTCAGGCAGGCTAGGGTCCCTTGCAGTCCTGTGGCAGGGAGCACGGACTGGAGGAACTCTCATGGCACCCAGATCTGCCACGCACTCATCTCTCCCTGTCCCCTCGGCCCACAGTGGCTTTTCATTTTTTATAAGATATGAACTCTTCTGGGCAGGTGGCCACACGCCTTCTCTGATGGATTAGAGGTGCAGTGTGTGTGTGACCTGGGCCGTGTCCCCATCTCTTTCCACCTCCCCCACGTTCACTTCCGGTTCATTTCTCTACCTCCACTCTGTGTCTTCTTCCTCATGTGCCCTTCAGTCTGCTCCTCCACGGGGTGCTTGGATCCTGATTGAGGCTCTGAATGCCCCTGTCGTTCCTCCCTAGGGCAGGAGACCTGTCTGTTATATTCCACTCCAGCCGAGCAGGGAGAACAAGGTTGTATGGGATGTATATTGCACATGGGCACTGCGTGTGAAGACTGCTGTTCACACCCTAAATATGGCCAACTTGTCTATTATGACATTCTGGCCAATGTAGGTCAAACCTCTGAGGAAAGGGAGCCTTGTTTTAATTCATACCAAGGCCTTCTGTGGAGTGGCTGCATGTGCCCTGGCCCAGCCTGAAGCTCAGAATGAGCCTGTGGTACTGGGGAAGCAATCCTGTTGTGTGTCCACTGCTTCCACTTCCTAGGTCTCAGCTGTCCCCTTCCTGACAGGTGTGGGACACTAGGAGACCTCCAAGGGAGGAGTAGCCCCTGCTGCACAGGTGTCCCTGGGATCTTTTGCAGTTCTACCCGATGGCTCCTTCCAGGAAGCTAGCCAGTAGATTGGAAGTGGGAGAGAGAGGGAGAGCCCTAGAGCCTTCGGGAGGATGGATTGACGTGGCCCGCCTCCCTCCCCACACTTTCCTGTCCCCCGTTCTTTCCGCTTCCTTCAGTTTGTAAAGTTGGTGATTATATTTTTGGGGGCTTTCTTTTTATTTTTTAAATGTAAAGTTTATTTATATTCCGTATTTAAAGTTGTAAAAAAAAAAAAAGCCACAAAACAAAACCACGTGAATCTTCCACAAGTCTGTGTTGGCATCGGGTGTGACAATTAACCTTTCCATGTTGGCAGGATGCATTGACAGCTTGCTACGTGTTCTTTTCACTTGGGGAGGCTAGGCGCCATCGGGCATCCTCATGTCTTCGAGCATGCGTATGTGCACACAGACGTACAGACATGCTAGAGCATATTGGGCCTGGCTCCAGGGGCAAGCCTCTATCTCAGGGTTGATCCTGGCTCCATAGCAGAACCTAACACCTGGGCTTCCGAACCTGCACCTGTGGAGAGATGGGTTTCTGTTAAGCAAGGGTCCCCAGGGGACTGTGTAGTCCCAGCGTTGTCTGTGTAGGGGACTGGAGGAGGCCCCAGAAGGACTGTGGGGTTCATCAAAAAGGGCCGACCAAGCACTGGGCCTTAAAGTTGTAAAAAAACAAACAAACAAACAAGCAAGCTGCAAAAACAAACCAAGTAAGTCTTCTAGAAATCTGCTATGTGACTATAGACGAGTCACAGCTCAATCTGCTTGTCGAGAAGGAGGGAAGGTAACAGATTGGTAGCCGCCACGGTTGGGCCCTGGGGTCCTGTATCTTCTCATTACCCTGTTCTTTGGTGCCGGAGAGGGACCCAGCAGCATGTACTAAGCAAGCGTGCAGACACCCAGAGCAATACTCCAACCTTACGATTGCCTCTGCTCATAGAACCTTGGATGCCAGCTTATAGAAAGCCACATTCTGGGATCTACATAAAACGCAAAGTTGGTGGGGAGCCGAGAGGGGTCTCTGCCTCACTGAAGAGATGATCAGAAGCAAGTGCCACACTGCCCTTAACTGCTGAGCTCCCTGTCCCTGGATGTATGCAAGGTCAGCGGGAGATAACCTTGGCTAAGGTGGAGGCTCCCGCTCACCCCTCAAGTGTCTATCCCTGCCAGCACTGCATGGCTTGAGTCTATCCTGAGTCCCAACCTGTGCTAGGCTAGAGCAGAAGAGGCTAGCCCATGGTGGTGAGTGGAGCTGAGGGAAATTCCTGGAAACTCCTGTCCGGGCTGACATTCTAACGTAGAGCCTCCCTTTCCCAAACCCCCAATTTCTAGTTTCCCAGACATCAGAGCCAGTGCTGGCATTGGGGGTGGGGTAGAGGAGACTAAGCGGGATATAGAAACTGAGACAGCTGCAGGGCCCAGGGTATGGGACATCTTGACAGCTGCCAACAGCTGGACTATTGAGTGGACGATGGCAGGAACTTTGTAGAAGAACTGCCTGGATCTTCCCCCTTACCATGTTCCTTGCCGGGTATAGGGTTATGGGTCCCACGTCCATCCGCTCTGCCACAGGGCTCTGCTGCTCGGGGAGGCAGGACACAGTAAGTTTGACCACACTTAACCCACGCTGTTGCTGGGCAGGTATCAGGCCGTGTGGAGAGCACAGTCTGAGATGCAGGACAGCCAGAGCTGGCTCGGAGTCCCTGGGCCTGTGACAAGCCTGGGTCGTCCGGTTTTCATACTCTTTGAACATCCAGAAGCCACTGGATGCCAAACGGAGTGTCCCTCCCACCCCCCGTTTCCCGGGGCTGGATCTAGCCTGGGTCTGAGGAGGAAAAGAGGGGAGCTCTGGCTGTTCCCTCGGGGAGAGTCCTTGGCTTGCTGGCAGTGGGCTTGGGCTTGGCTGTGGCTGTGAGCACAGAGAGATTCTACGGGAGATTAGACAGAGGCTCTATACATGAAGGCCTTCTCCATGGTTCCCCATAGCCGATCCTGGTGGAAAGAGGCAGTCTATGGTTTTAAGACATTTATTGTCATGGCAGAAAGTAGATGAGTAAAACTGTACCCCACTTCTCAGGGTGGGCCTGAGGTTAAATACCTTTTTGCAGGGAGAAGTGTCTGGGAAGGAAAGCTTATTGGCTAAGCCTCCAGGCCTTTAGGTGCCTCATTAAAAATGGAGATCTATCTTAAGCCTCCGTGACCACAGGTCACATCCTCTAACATGTGGAGGGGCTTGGGGCATTGCCCTTACGTGACTGATGGCCATAAATCTATGGAGGGCTGTGGCTAGTGACAGGGGCCTGGTGCTAGGGAATCAGGCGAAATGTCTACCATCCTTTCAGGGTTTTCAAGCCTTATCTCAACCAGGAAAAAGGCTCATATTCATTCATTCTCTCCTCCCCTCTCCCTCTCCTCTCTCTCCCCTGAGGGAAGCAGACAGGGTTGAGACAGAATCTCACTCTTTTTTTTTTTTTTTTTTTTGAGACAGGGTTTCTCTGTATAGCCCTGGCTGTCCTGGAACTCACTAGGCTGGCCTAGTAGACCAGGCTGGCCTTGAACTCTGGGATTAAAGGCGTGCGCCACCACGCCCGGCTCAGAATCTCACTCTTATGTATAGCCTTGGCTGTCCTGGTACTCAACTGTATGTACCAGGATAGCCTTGAACTTTTGAGATCTGCTTGCCTTTGCCTCCCGAGTTCCAGTTCAGCACTCTCTTCGTACCTTCCTTGTCTCTGTGGTAGCCCTCTGAGGAAAAGCCACGTGATTTATCTTATTCACGAGTCCCTAGTAGCTCACAGGTGTCTGACATAAGATGGCTTTGACCATCATAATCCATTATTGGAGGGATGGAGTGTGTCTGCTCCAGAGCACAGTTCTTCTGCACGAGCACACTCACCATGGTACGCCTGGAAAACTATACATTATGGTGGCCTGGAAAACTATACATTACAGTGTCGCTGTTCTCAACAGAGCTCAGTTTCTCACTGGCTCCTTGCTTGGTCCAGCCTCTTCCTTGCTGGGGAGATCTGCAGAGGCTGAGATCATGTTCGGTATCTGTGTCCAGTCACATCTAAGTCTGTCCTCCCATCTGTCAATCCTCTCACCTTGTCTATCTGTCCATCCACCCATGTTCTCATCCATCCACCCACCAACCCATCATTGATAGATATGTATTTCTAACCATTTGTCCATCTACTCATCCACCCCTCCATCCACCCACTCATTCACACATTCCCTCAGTAATCCATCTATTCATTCATTCATTCATTCATTCACCCACCCATCATTCATACATATATCATTGTTGTGCCCATTCATCCATCTGCACATCTATCTACTCATCTACCAATTCATCCATCCACTCATTCATAATCCATCCATCTTTGTACCCATTCATCCATCAGTCTGTTGTGAACATATCTACTTTCATCCACCCCACCCATTCATCACTCATCTATCCTAGTCACCCACCTATCTATTCACACAACCATCCACATATCCATGAATCTATCCACCCGCCCACCCATCCATCTACTCATGAATCCATCCACCCACCCACCCATGAATCTACCTACCCTTGCCAGGTGTGGTGGCGCACGCCTTTAATCCCAGCACTCGGGAGGCAGAGGCAGGCGGATTTCTGAGTTCGAGGCCAGCCTGGTCTACAAAGTGAGTTCCAGGACAGCCAGAGCTACACAGAGAAACCCTGTCTCGAAAAACCAAAAAAAAAAAAAAAAGAATCTACTTACCCACCCACCCATGGATCCATCCATCCATCCATCCATCCATCCATCCATCCATCCATCCCTTTTCCTATCCCTCATCCCTGATCCATCTGCCTCACTTTTTCCTCTAGTGAGCATCGCTCATACCATATTCTGTCCTTGCCACCTCATTCTCTTAATCTCTGAGGAGCTTGAACCCCACAGTGGAGGGGACACAGCTTAGCAGTGAACACCAGGTCCCTGTTGCAGCCTCTTCTCCTCCCTCTGTGAGACTCACAGAGCTGCTGCATAGGTTAGAAACACAAGGGCAAAGGCCTGCCCAGCAGGTATGGTCTGGTAAGTGTTGGGTTTGTTTCACCCTCTCAGCATGCAGTCTTGGCTAAGAGCAGTGCAGGCAGTGATGGTAATGGTAGGGCCTGATAGTGAGCAGCCAGGCTCACGTTCACTGTGGCAACACCCTCGGCTCTGCTCTAGGTACTGCTCCATTGTTCTGCTCAATACTCCTGGTGCCCGTCTCAGGCCAGGTCCCAGTGAATCCCCACCTCCAACCGCAGTTCCATGATGTACAACCTGTCCTCCTACAGATGACAGCCGTCCCCTTGAGGGACATTTATGAGCCTGATCCCGTCTTAGGAAGTCCTGAATTTGAGAACCAACTTGGATGTGGGGCTGGGGGGAGCCACAAATCCTTGGTCAGGCAGGACCACAGTCAGATTTCTGGACAACAAGCAACCCTTTCTAGAAGATATGTCCTTATAGACTGCTGCGTACCTTGTTAGCCACAATCTTCATGGCATGGGGCGGGGTATCTTGCTACTGAAGCCCTAACACCTTGGGGGCCCAGAATCCTTTTGAGGTAATAAGGAAAGGACAGACACACAGACACACAGACAATAAAGTTGGGATGTGATATGGTTCCCTAATGCTACTGCTACCTCTGACCCTGGAACCTCAGCTTGTTTATTAGAAGCAGTTCAGAAGGAGGGGTTAGTCTGGGTAGAAGGTCTCTGTAGATGAACAATCTCAGACTAAACATCCTGGAGGAGGAAGCTGCAGTCCCTCACCTTTGTACTCCAGACCAACCACAAGCACTCATCCTTGAACTTCTGAGAAAAACTTCTTCTTTAGCCTTGCCCATATGGATAATGGCATTGTCAGTTGGTCTCAACAGGTTGTGCTCATGTCAGAATCCACTTTCAGCCAGGTCTCCTCTGCTCCCTACCCATCGCAGTGCATTTATGCACCAGATGCGCTATTCAGACTATTGGCCTGCTTTCTAGCGGGCCATCTACGTTCAGTTTCCCTCATCTCTCCCTCAGACCTGCCATTGTGCCCACCCCAGTCAGAGGGGACCATATTTCTGCTCTGTGGCTCTCCAGCAAGCCAGGAGAGAGCTGTGAGAGCCACCATCACTGATGGGGACAGTGTCCTGAACTGAGAGGCACCGATAAGTACAGTTGTTGAACTCATGAATCCCGCAGGATCCTGAGAGTCTCTGCATCCTCGGTGTATGCACACTCCCAGCCCACTCCTCTGGATCTTTGCTCGTATGAAGAAGCCAGGCCTTCACAGTGTTCAGCTTTAGATAGACTTGACCATGGTCTAATGTCCTCGCAGGGTCCTGGGAATGGCAGGTCCACCCTCAGCAGTGAGGCATCCAATATCCATCAATTGACGCATCATCTACCCTCCTACCCACTCAGCTATCCATTCGTCCATCCATCATCATCCATCCATCTATATGCCCATCATCTACGCATTCATCCATCCTACATCAATCTTCCCATCATGCATTTGTCTACTCATCATCTACCCACTTATCTACCCATGCATCATCTACCCACTATCCATCCATGCTCCACCCATAATCCCCATCATCTACCATTTCATTATCCACCCATAATTTGCATAATTTCCCATCTAGCATCCATTACTATCTGCCATCCATCCATTCATTCATCTAACCATTATCTATCCACTCATGTATCCATCCAATACCCATCTATCCTCTGTTATCCATCCGTCTATCCACCCACCCTTTCCTTCACCAGCAGTGAAGAATCTCTGTGGAGACCCTGGGTTCAGGATATCCCAAAATGCTCCTCAGGGGTTGTGATCCCTTGATAATGATGTGATTCACCATTCTGTACATCAGGTCTGGGGTCTGGTTTTGGCTCTCAGCTCCGAGGCAACAAGAATTGAACTTTCAGGGAAGCCATAGAAATCCTCAGGGTTTCCTCTTGGTTGTTTTCCGTTCTGTTCTGCTCTTGTGGTGCTGAGAATGGAACCCAGAGCCTTGCCATGTCAGATATGTCATGGAGTCACACTCTGGGCTGAGCCCTCAGTTCTTGGACCGGATCAGGAGTCCTAAATTCAGGAGTTTAGGACATTGTCCCCTGATCCTTCACTGCCATCATGGAATTCCTCCTTCCTTTCCTTCTAAGGACCAGTGTCTCAGTCTTCATCTTCAATGGTCTCTTCAGCCGAGGGGACTCCAAGTGTCAAGCTGACATTTTGTCTCTGGCTGCACACCAGGTATCCTGGCTCCAGCTGTGCACCACCGGCTGCTACATCCGACTTAACCTTGTGCCCATCCTTACTAATTCATTCCTTATAACCATTTCCAGCTTCCCCAAGCCTCTTCCCATAGCCACTGCCTTCAGCCAGTCCAGGCTCCAGTTTCTATGTAAGGCAATGTTCTTCATCATCAGCAAAAGAAAGCACTAGTTAACATGAGGAGAAAGATGCTTAAAAAGTGGATTTGCAAAGACTGGGCGCTTCACAAGTGGCTAGCAGGCCAGAGAACTGCACTCTGGACATCTGCTATGTTGCCCTGTGACTGGCACCACCTATTCCACTGTTGCCCTGTGACTGGCACCTCCTACTCCAGGCACCCAACACAGTCAGTGCTGTTGCCTCAGGGCCCAGCCAAGAAGGCTCAGCTCACAGACTGCACTCTGCCTAAGATCCTGACTTGGTGCACTGGATCCAGGGAGCATTCCATCCTTCCGGTTTACCGGTCATAAACTCCAGGCTGGGAGAGTGAAATTTTCTGTTGGAGCCCTGATGCTGATACAATTGCAGGCACATATGAGCATATAGTAGGTGCTGCTGAATCAGGGAGTTGTTTGACCTACGGGCCCAAGTCAAGGGCGAGATGACCACAGCCCTGCCTGGGCTCAGATGTGAAGGCAGAAGGCAGCAGCGTCTTCTGCCCTCTAGGTGACTCCATTCAGGCAGAATTTTTTGAAAATCCAAATTAACAAGCCTTTAATCCCAGCAGCAGAGGTAGGCGGATGTCTGTGAGTCTGAGGCCAGCTTAATCTACATAGCGAGTTCCATGACAGCCAGGGCTGTGTAGAGACCCTGTCTCAAGAGGAAGGAAGGAAAAATTAAACATATACAAAGCTGGACATGATGGCCCATACTTATAATCCCAGCATCCGGGAGGCTGAGGCAGGATTATGAACTACAGGCCAGAGGTCTACAGGGAAAAGTGCTGCATGCTCTGTTGGCTTTGTCTGAGGACACAACTTTGGACTTGGTCTGACAAGCGTGACAGGACCTGGATGCCACTCAGGATCTTTCCCAGAGAGCCAGTGGACAGTGACAACAGTCTGGGTGCACGGAAGGAGCCATTTGGGTTCATCTTCACTCTGGAGCCTGGACTTGGGCCACAGAGGGCAGCAGGAGCCTCAGGATGGCTCTCTCAGCGACCCACTCAGTGACCGCTGCACCTGAGACCAGCATGGTTCAAGTGACAAGGTGGCTGGAGGCCTGGACTGGGTGAGGGGTCTGTTGCCAAGATCCCTCGCTCCCCTGAGGTGCTACTAAGGGCAGGGCAGAGGACACAGAGAGCTCTTAGAGGTCAAAGTGCATATGCTCCCTCTGTCATCCAGGACCCCCGTGGCTGTCGGGCACGAAGCCAGCATCCTTTCCTCTCTTGGGAACACCTGTCCCTTGACCAAGCTCACATCAGGCCACGTACTCCTCAGCCAAGACCGCAGTGCTGCCTTCTGAGCCTCTCGGCTGTGTCCAGTTGTCTTGTAGAGTCTGCTGTGCGGGTGTGTCCACTCCCATCACTCGACCAACTGGAGTCTTGGCACCTGGACAACTGGCACCTAGACCACCAATTGTGAGGTTGATATTCTCTCTCTCTCTCTCTCTCTCTCTCTCTCTCTCTCTCTCTCTCTCTCTCTCTCTCCTTTCTCTGTCATCCTTGATGGCCTACAACTTGCAAGGTCAAGCAAGCTGGCCTCAGACTCATGGAGATCTGCCTGCCTCTGTCGTCCCCTTTCCAAATTCCCTTACAAGTGTCACAGACTTCTCGATGCCCTGCCCCTGTGTGGTGACTCCTCTCACCTGCACTGTGTTCAGAGTCCTACCTCGTTATCTTTCCGAAAAGACCCATTTCTGTGACTGATACACACCATCCGACACCCCCATGGAATAATGTCTCCCTTAACCTCCCTTAAAAATTACTTTTAATGCACATAAATTCAGGATGGACCCAAGTGCCAGAATTTCTATAAAGTCCACTCCTACACTCAGCCTTTAGGCCCCTAGAGGCTGAGAGGTACCAATCCCACACTCTATACTTGCCTTATCCCTGCCTCCAAGGCGCAAAAAGACCCTGTGACAGGGCTTGTCTGTCCACATGTCCGTATGTTCTATATTAGGTTACACCCTCTATCTGTGCCCTGTGTGTGCCTCCCCCTCCCCAACTAAACCCCACCAACATATTCAAAGTCAACCTCAAGGTTGCTGACGAACTGACCTAAGAGGAAACTGACCACGAGCTACTGTGGAAAACAAGATGGAACACACACACATACATAGTAATAGCACAGGTCTTTAATCCCAGCACTCAGGAGGCAGAGGTTGGCAGATCTCTGTGAGCTCAAGGCCACCATGATCTATATATAGTAAGTTCTGGGCCAATCAAGGCTATATAGACAGACCCTGTCCAAAAAAAAATGTAATGAAGCCGGGCGTGGTGGCACACGCCTTTAGTCCCAGCACTTGGGAGGCAGAGGCAGGTGGATTTCTGAGTTCGAGGCCAGCCTGGTCTACAGAGTGAGTTCCAGGACAGCCAGGGCTATACAAAGAAACCCTGTCTCGAAAAAACCAAAAAAAAAAAAAAAGTAATGAATTATGCTTTGATCTAGCAACTCCATCCCTGGGTTTACACCACTGAGAACTAGAAGCAGTCGCTCAGAGGGATTTGAACAGTCTTAAATCATGATAGCCTAGATGTCCTTCAGTACATGTGGATGTAGTCCATCTGTACGACAGAGTACTATTTAGCCCTGAAAAGGAGGGGCCTTCTGACATATAACGGAAAGGATCTCTAGAGCGTGTGCCAAGTGAAATAAGCCAGGCACAAAAATCCAAATACTTTCTCATCTCATGTCCCTGAAGTCCCTGGAGCAGTCAGATTCATGAAGGCAAACAACAGGACGGGAGGTTAGAAGGGAGAACCGGTAAGAACAGCTATATGGGCAGAAAATTCCAATTCTGCTAGAATCTAGCAACCAGATAAAGATTTCAAGGGAGATAGTGGTGCTGGCTTTAATGAGACACCCCTAGTGCCTCCGAACTGTGAACTTGGAAACAGCAGAGGTCATAAACTCCATGTTAAGTGTGTGTTACTATTAAAAAAGAAAATTAGGGACCAAAGATTGCTCTGTGGCCCTCTTGGCCAGCATGGGTTTCTCTTCTGAGTCTGTCAAGGTGTTGTGACCCTTGAACTAGAGGAAGGATGCCTGTCTGAGGCCAGGGTCTCTACCCAAGGCCTCATTTATTGTCCCTGCTGCCCCCTCATGACAGCTGTCACCAAGATGTAAGTGGGTGGTGGTGGAATAAGAGCTTCAGCCCAGCCCCTGCCCCACCTCCCACCGGCAGTGGGGGCACTGGGTTCTGCAACCACACCCCCTTCCCAAACACTGGAATTGTTCCCTGTCAGCTGCAGAGCTCTGAGGTACCGGCCCAATACTCTCAGAGCAGAGGCAAGCAGACACCAGGTGTGTTGACGCGGGTAGGGCCTTAAGAAGGCCCATGGTAGCCGGGCGTGGTGGCGCACGCCTTTAATCCCAGCACTCGGGAGGCAGAGGCAGGCGGATTTCTGAGTTCGAGGCCAGCCTGGTCTACAGAGTGAGTTCCAGGACAGCCAGGGCTATACAGAGAAACCCTGTCTCGAAAAACCAAAAAAAAAAAAAAAAAAAAAAAAGAAGGCCCATGGTCCAGGACCCTTGTCTTCCCAGCAATGAAGCTCCAGTCCTGCCGTGTGTGTGTGTGTGTGTGTGTGTGTGTGTGTGTGTGTGTGTGTGTGTGTGAGAGAGAGAGAGAGAGAAAGAGAGAGAGAGAGAGAGAGAGAGAGAGAGAGAGAGAGAGAATGAATTTGTATGTGTGTGCCCATGCATTTAAAGACTCTGCTTGGGTCACGGAGCTCACAGGTTTATCGAAGCTGGCCTTGTCCTGAGGTCTGGAGATCTGTTTCCACCTCCCCAGCCCAGGATTTCAAATTCTCCATATGGCCCTGCTTTCTATGTGGTGGTGATCTAACTCAGGTCCTCAGGCTTGCATGGCAAGTACTTGACTGACTGAGCCATCTCCCCAGCCCTGGTTCTGGCTTGTACCTACTAGATAAGTGTCTGGGTGCGTCTGTGATGCTTGGGAACTGCTAAGCAGGCTGTCTGAGCTGGGAACCCTTGTCTGCGTGCTGAATCAGCGGAAATGCTGTGCTCTCGGCCCCAGAGATGGATCGTGATTGATCTAATCAGGATAGTGAACGTCTGATTCCCCTGGAATAAAGGCTTTAAGTATGGCCATGTGATTTCATGCTAACGAAATCTGAGAGGAGGTCTGTGCTGTTCAGGGGTGGTGAGTGTATGGGGTCCCCCCCCCCCCCCGCCAAGGCTGAGCGCCTTCAGCGGAGGTGGCAAGGTCCACTTTTCTACCTTCCCGGTTGTGACTGCTGACATGACATGTTAAAGCGCAGCAGCCATTTTGTAGAAATGAGGTCAAAGGGATTCTGAAAAGATCAAGAGGGGTAAGGCATGGTGCCTGCCTGTAATCCCACTACACAGTAAACTGAGACCTGAGAATTGCCTGAGCTGTATAGCTGTATAGCGAGACTCTGTCTCAAAAAGAAAAAAATTAAAGGAAGAAAGACGGACAGAATGCCAGAAGCTTTTATCTGACTTCAAGCTCTTCTCCATCTTGGCTGCGTACTTCTGAGCTTCCTGCCCTTTCTACCAGTGCAAGCAGGTGACACCGCCTGACCCTGAGGGCGGGGAGAACGTGTTGTCAGGCTGAGAAGAAGCCCGAGCGAGCGAGCCGAGCGTGGGCTTTAGAGCTTACTGTGTGGACTGAGGCTTCCGCTGAGAGGGAGGGCTGTTGTAGGCCTGTCTCCTGGAAACTGCGACTCCCTGGGAGGGGAGGGAGTTTGCTGCAGGGAAAGAAGCCAGAAAACATCCTTAGAGCTGAGTCTAGCCCCAGTCCTAGGTGGCGGGTGTGTGTGTGTGTGTGTGTGTGTGTGTATTATATGTGTACGTTCATGTGGGTGTGTGGATGCGAACAGAGGCCAGAGCTGACATGGTGTTGCCTTCCACCTTGTGTTTTTAGACAGGGTCTCTCACTGAACCTGGAGCTCACCAGTTCAGAGACCTGGTGAATATTAACCTCCAGTTACCCACTTGTCTCCCCATTTCCAACACGGGTGTTATAGACTAGTGTAGCTCTTTACTTGGGGGTCCAAGTTTAGGACCTTGATCTTGGGCAACAGAGTCACCCCTTCCCTCCATTTTCTGTCCTTGAGGCCAGGTCTCATGTAGCCTAGGCTAGCCTCAGCCTCACTATGGAGCTGAGGATGACATTGAACTTCAGGTGTGTTTGCTTCTACCTCCCAAGTGCTGAGGCTACAGGCATGCCCCTGCCATATTATTCCTCCTACTTATTTTTCTTTTTCAGACAGTGTCTTGCTGGGTAGCCCAGGCTAACATTAAACCCATGATCCTCCTCTTGCAGCCAGCCTACTGCTCAAATTGCGGGCACGTGCCACCGTACCCAGATTCTGCCTCTGCTCTTCCTTCAGTACCTTGTAGTCTGGCTAGGGCCGCCCCATCTCTCACTCAGCCCATCACCCTTTCATGCTTCCCTACTTTGTGTCAGAAGCCATAGTGGGCACAGCGGACATATTTAGAAGGGGACCAAGACCCTGTGATGGGGCTTTCATATCCTAGTTAGGGAGGAGCAAGAAGTTGGGCTTCAGAGAAATGAACACAGCATGCAGGAGGATCAAAGATGACCTACTATGTGACAGATACCAGCCCTTACAGTTCTGCCCCCCAGTGAGTCCCACCTATTGGGGGTACCGTAAAAGTGTGAACTGGCACCCTCTCTGTGGGTCTATGTTGAGGGGGGTGTGTGTGTGTGTGTGCACAGCTGTCTGTGGGTGTGGTAGAAGCCTCTGTGCTTGTATGTTTTGTATGCTGCTGGCAGCTGTGTGTGTGTGTGTGTGTGTGTGTGTGTGTGTGTGTGTGTGTGTGTTTGTATAAAGAGAAAGGTAGGGCAAGAAGTGCCTGACTCAGACCTCCCTCGTGGCTCTAGTGGCAGCTGAGGTCTGGGGTTCTCCCCCACCTGGCCCTTGGCTCTGGCAGGGTAGGGCTGAAGCTGGGGCTCTGTGGGAACCAGGGCTGGGTCCAGCTGGAGCTGTTTGCCTTTCCTGGGTGACTGATGGCACAGAGCCGCAGCCTTCCCATGACAGATGCAGGAATGTTTCGCTGATGAAGGCCACCTGTCAGGCCTGGGAAACTGCCAGCCGCATCCTGACCCTGGTCCCAACTACTGCCTCTCAGGGTATCAGGCCAATTAGAATACCTGCTCACAGAGGGCCACAGGGAGCCTGGGATAGGCAAGACACTGGGCAGCTTTCCCTGGTGGGCAGAGCCCGGCTAGGGACTAAGTTGTCATTCATGATGCCTACTTAGGTCCCAGGGGTGTTAAGCGGTCATCTAGGATCTAGGGATGCTAGATGGCCCCAGGACATGGCACCTTGGGGTTCTCTGAAGGGCTGTTTCCTCCGCTCGCTGCACCCTCGTGGCTTCCTTCACTAGATAGGGCCTAGATGGGGAACTTGAGAGGGCGTGGCCTGTGGGGAGAAGGACTTGA
Organism: Mus minutoides; assembly: GCA_902729485.2. Lineage (NCBI taxonomy): Eukaryota > Metazoa > Chordata > Mammalia > Rodentia > Muridae > Mus > Mus minutoides. Next base: position 1,975,354 of record LR749703.1, on the reverse strand, counting down.
GCTTACATGGCTGAAGACTCGCTTTGATTCCAGGTTGGTGCCCAACCTTATCCCTACCTAGTTTAGGGCCTCATGCCCAGCAGGACTCTAAATTCCCAATTAAGATCTGAACTGTGTGTGTGTGTGTGTGTGTGTGTGTGTGTGTGTGTGCGCGCGCGCGCCTGCCTGCCTGTCCTGTAAAATAGATGGGCTGGTAGAATCCAGATCCATGACAAAATAGCTCAGTGCCTTGAGGTATTTCCAGTGGGTTTTCATGCTGACCATGGGTGCTGATCTCACCGGCACTCCTGGGGCAGTACTGTATCCCCAAGGGTGACTCCAGTCGCTAGAATCTACTTCACAAATACCCCATGGGTTTCTTGATTGGTTAATTAAGCAGAGGTAGTTGGGCTAGAGGAGGATGTAGGAGCCTTTTCTCTCAAAGATCCAGCAGCAAATGAGTCACTGTGACTGCTCGATTGAGACGCCCCTCGTATTCTCAGGCGTGTGATACTTGGTCCCCAGTTGGTGGCCTTGTTTGGGGAGGCACGGGAGGAAGTACAGTCACCAGTATAGGCTTCCAGGTTTCAAGAGACTCACGTTGTTCCAGGTCTTCCCTCGCTGCTTCCTGTTTACAGCTTAAGATGTGAGCTCTCAGCTTCTGTGCCAGCGGCTGTGTCTGCTGCCTGCTGCCGTCCTTCCCCTCCACAGTAGACCCTTACCTCTCTGGGACTATAAGCCAAATACACCCTTCCTTCCATACGTTGTCTTGGTCATGGTGTTTTACTGCAGAAATAAACTCTAAAACAGTCACCTTGGAATACAGCCTGTGATTAGCTCGTTCTGAGGCCTGGGACACCTCAGGCCTACCCGCACTCTGCCAGGAGAGGAGGGGAGAGTAGTCAAAGAGGTGACCAGGCAGCAGTAATCCTTGGTTCTGGATCAGAGCTACAGAAGGTGGTTGCCCAGACAGCCATGTGATCTAGGAGACCTGGCCTCCATCGTCAGGATAGCTGGAATGATCAGAGTATACTGGCCTATTATAAGCTGGGTTCTGCTAACCAGTACCTATTATAAGCTGGGTCCTGCTATCCAGTACCTATTTTAAGCTGGGTCCTGCTATCTAGTGGATCACTAACTTAGAACCACTGTCTTCTGCAGACCTACTATGCACATCTGAGTGGCAAGTGGAACTCACAGACCTTGGTCTTGCAGAGTGGAAGTCAGTCAGGGGAGATGGAGGGGGATGGTGTAGAAGGGACCCTCAAGGCTGGGCCCCCTTGCTCTTTATTTTGAAACTGAGGCCACAAAGAAGAAGGATGGCCTTAAAATTTGCCACATGATTAACGGGGCTGCATTAAAGCTTAACCCATTGCACTGCAGGTAGGGGTCTCTATTTTCCTTGCTAGAAGAGAAGACTGGGCAGGGAGGTCAGAGAGATTGGATAGATGCGGACAGTTGTGGGGCCGTGATAGGAGCCTATTTTGGTTGAATGGGGATTGCTCCAGCAACCCAGTAGAGAACTCTACGAGGGACAGAAAAGCGAGCCACGGTCCCAGAGCCAGGTGCCTGACACCACAGAGCCCCCAACTCCATAATTCTGTGACTATCAGTCACAAGATGTCCCAAGCTTCTGGCATACTGACTAGACTCCACCCCCACAGTTACCTGACTATAGCCAGGTATGCTCCTCTCCACAGTTACCCTGCAACAGCAAAGTAGTCCAGCCCACTATAAGAGGGGCTACTTGGCCCCTCCTCGCTCTCTTTAAGCTCTCACCTTTCTTACTCTCTAGCTCTCTTTCTCTCCCTTCCTCCCCCCTCCCATGGCCATGGCCTCTCTCTTCCTCTTCTACCTTCTCTCTTTCCCCCTGCCTTTTTACAGTAAAGCTCTAAAACAACAGACTGTCTCTGCTCATCAAGGCCCACCGTTTCTGAACGATGGGATAAGCTTTCTCCTAACGAGCTGCATCTAACCTCCCGCTCCAGAAGGCCTTCCTGAGCTCCAGCCATGGACTGGACCAAGGACTCTCCCCCACGTGAGAACTACCCAGTGCCCTATCCCCCCTATCCTCTCCTTCCTTTGGCCCCAGGGCTGATGAGCCCCAGGGCTCTCATTCTGTTCTCAGCTCCTCCTTGTATCCAGCATAGGATGCAGGAGCCTGGGAACCTGGTGCCCAGGGCTGCCCCTTGTCCACCACCCACTGAGCTGGGGTCAGTGGCTTCGCACAGCCAGACACCCACCCGGGGCCACGTGGAAAGCATGCGGCAGTCCTCTAGCGTCCACCTGCCCAGAGCGCCAGAACTCTGGTGGGACGAGGGTTTTCTCCCCTCTTTCCTACACACCCACGGTCCCACAGACGGAGTCAATGGACCTCGAACATCTTTCAGCCCTAACCAGTTTCCCCCAGTAGCAGCCTTTTGCAAAGCTAGAAAACAGAGTCATGACCTAGATGGTCAAAACCCAGACTACCAAATGCTCAAGAGCCAAGGGTGCCTCGAGCTGCCCTTGATCACAGCCCACTGTCCCCACATCCAAGCTACACTCATCCTCTGCCCTCTGCTGCCTCCACATCCATCTCCGTATCTTTGGCATTTCAAGAATGCCACATAAATGGAATGGCAAGGCATGTAACCTTCGGGGGCTGGCTTTTCCCACTCAGCGGAACCCTCTGGAGAGTCATCAGGGGCTTGGGTTGGGCATCAGTGGCTCGCTCCTCTTTATGGCGGAGTAGTTTTCCATGGTGTGGATGTTTCGTGGTTTGTTTAACTCTCACGTGTTGAAGGACGCCTGGGCAGTTTCCAGGTTTAGAGTGTTATGCATAAAACTGCTGTAAACACTCCGGTACAGGTTCTCCTGTGAGCCTAAGCTCACATTTCCCTGGGAAGAGTGCCCATTTATGCAGGGTTTTACGGTATTTGCATGCTTAATTTTCAAAGGAAATGGCCAGACTGTTTTCCAGAGTGGCCGAACCATTTTACATTCCTGCCAGCAAAGTCCAAGCGACCCCGTTTTTTCTGAGGTGTCACCAATGTGTGGTGGTGTCGTTATGCTTCTTAATGTTTATTTCAGCCATTCTGAATGATAGGTAACAATATTTCGTTGTGGTTTAAAATGTACATTCACTAATGGTTAGTAATATTTAACATATGGCCGTGTTACCTAAGCCATCTGTAGATTCTCTCTGTCTGTCTCTATCCCCAACCCTTTCTGCAGAGCTGGAGATTGAATCCAGGGCCTTGCACCCATTAGGTAAGTACTCTTCAACTGGGCTACATCCCCAGCCCTTTAAGACATCTATAGATATAGTTTATTTTATTTTCTAGGAGTATTTGCCTACGTGTCCATGTCTGTGCCTGGTGCCTAAGAAGACCCAGAAGAGGGCATTACATTCCTTAGAATTGGAGTTACAGATGGTTGTGAGCCATCATGTGGGTGCTGGGAATTGAACCCAGGTCCTCTGCAAGGGCAGCAAGTGCTCTTAACCACTGAGCCATTTCCCTAGCACTTTTTATTTTTAATTGTGTGTGGGTGTGGATGTGGGTGCGCGTGCGCCCTTGTGCGCATGCACATATGTGCACATAAGCACAAGTGCCTATGGAGGCCAAATCAGCATAACATTCATGATCCTCCTGCCTCAACCTCCTCAGGGCTGGGATCACAGGCAGGCATGCTCATGATCCTCCTGCCTCAACCTCCTCAGGGCTGGGATCACAGGCAGGCATGCACCAGCAGATCCAGCATCTGCGACCCTCTTGGATACAGCATGTGCCCATTTTCTCTGTTTCTCCCCCCCAGTATCATTGAGTTGTGAGAGTTCTCACTCTTTCTAAACACTGAGGCTTGTGAGCATCCCCACCCCAATCCGAGTCTGGACATCACTGTCTCATGCTCCCAACAGTAGATCTTCTGCAGAGAAACAGAGTTGCATTTAATGGATCCCAAGTTATCCATCTTTCCTTTGTGGCTTGCTCTTCCTTTGCCTTTTGAAGGCAGGGTCTCATGGAGCCCGGGCTTGAATTTCTGAGCCGCCTGGATCCCCCTCTCTCATGTCCAGGGATCCATAGGTATTTGCTATCATGCTGGGTGTGTGTAGCCCTGTGGTTGAAACCTAGGGCTTTGTCCCAGGCAAGCCTCTACCAAATGAGCTGCAGCCCCACCCCGCTCAAGCTGTTTGGACCAAGTATGAGAGCTGTGTGGTTAGTTCTGGACTCTGAAGATTTCCTTTTGGTTTCTTTCCCCCGCCCCAGACTGTAAGGTGTGTGCTCACATATGTGCACACACACACAGCCTATATCATTGTCCATATTCTTCCCCTCCCCTCTCTATTTTTCTCTATCAACAGGAACTCAGATCTTACTATGGAGCTCTGGGTAGCCTGGAACTCATTAGGTAGATTAGGCTGGCCAGGAACTCATAACTGGAGTTATAGGAAATTGTGAGCTGCCATATGGGTACTGGGAATTGAACACAGGACCTCTGGAAGAGCAGCCAGTGTTCTTGACTACTGAGCAATCTCTCCTGCCCCAAGACAAAATCTTTCTTACTGAAACTGAAGCTCCCTGGTCAGACTGGCTGAGAACCTCCTGCTTGCCTCCTTCTCTGCCCCACATATGACTATAGACATGTGCTATGACTACAGGCATGTGCTATGACTACAGGCATGTGCTACTATAGGCATGAGCTATGACTACAGACATGTGCTATGACTACAGCATGTGCTATGACTACAGGCATGTGCTATGACTACAGGCATGTGTTATGACTACAGGCATGTGCTATGATTAAAGGCATGTGCTATGACTACAGACATATGCTATGACTACAGACATGTGCTATGACTATAGACATGTGCGATGACTACATCATGTACAGCAAGTGCTACGACTATAGCATGTGCTATGACTACAGGCATGTGTTATGACTACAGGCATGTGCTACAACTAAAGGCGTGTGCTACAACAGACATGTGCTATGACTACAGGCATGTGCTATGACTACAGACATGTGCTATGACTATAGACATGTGCTATGACTACAGCAAGTGCTACGACTAGAGCATGTGCTATGTCTACTGGCATGTGCTACTACTACAGTCATTTGCCTCTACTAGAGGCATATGCTACCACTACAGGCATGTGAAATGACTACCAGTATGTCCTATACAGGCATGCGCTATGACTACAGGCATGCGCTATGACTATAGCATTTGCTACGACTACATGCATGTGCTATGACTACAGGCATATGCTATAACTACAGGCATGTGCTATTGAAAGGACCCCCGTAGGGAGACCTCCACTCAAGTCACGGGATATTGGCGAATCCCCCAAGAACTCACAGAAGACCAGGCTTGCTGTAAATCACATGAGGCTTTATTCGGGGGGGGGAAAGCCAGAGCTCTGGGGACGACTCATATCCCGGAAGTGGATAGAGGAGTCGACCCTGAGGGAAGAGAGGACCCAGTTTTTATGGTTCCTCAAGAGGGAGAGAAGGAGGAGGAGGGAGTAGGGGATTTTTCTGATTTGACAATATCTGACAATATCCATTCTTTCTACAGAAGAAATGGGTACATGGAAGATTTTTATGCTCGGGTGCACAGCTGCAAAGTGAAATTCTTACCACAAACACTTGGCAGTGAGCTGGATCTCAATCCATCAACTAACCCACAAACTCTTGGCAATGAGCTATAGCAGTTGGCAAATACATGCATTCAAAGAACAGTAGGGGCAAGCACACAGATTCAAGAAATGTTCAGGCTATTATGTTTAGCTATGTAAAGGCTTTCTACTAATAATGAAATCTCTTTCTCAGTTTCGGGGTCTTTGAGACCTGTTACATTTTCTCAGGATCTTTCACTATGACTACCAGCATGTGCTATACAGGCATGTGCTACGACTACACCATGTGCTATGACTACAAGCATGTGCTATGACTATAGACATTTGCTATGACTACTGACATGTTCTATGACTACAGGCATGTGCCATGACTATAGACATTTGCTATGACTACAGGCATGTGCTATGACTACAGACATGTGCTATGACTACCAACATGTGCTATGACTACAGGTATGTGCTACGACTACAGACATGTACAACAACTACAGCATGTGCTATGACTACACTCACCTGTCTTCGTCAGGGTTTCTATTCCTGCATAAACATCATGACCAAGAAGCACTTGGGGAGGAAAGGGTTTATTCAGCTTACACTTCCATACAGCTGTTCATCACCAAAGGAAGTCAGGACTGGAACTCAAGCAGGTCAGAAAGCAGGAGCTGATGCAGAAGCCATGGGGGGGGGGGTGTTCTTCCTGGCTTGCTTCCCCTGGCTTGCTCAGCCTGCTCTCTTATAGAACCAAGACTACCAGCCCAGGGGATGGCACCACCCACAAGGGGCCTTTCCCCCTTGATCACTAATTGAGAAAATCCCCCACAGCTAGATCTCATGGAGGTACTTCCCTCAACTGAAGCTCCTTTCTCTGTGATAACCCCAGCTGTGTCAAGTTGACACAAAACTAGCCGGTATACCTTCTAATCATGCCTGCCTCTTAATATCTCCAATCTTCTTCCTCAACCAAATACCACTCCGTATCATCCTTCTGCACTGAAACTTTAGAGGAACTATTACCTCATGCTGTACACATACAGCATACAGCACACAGCACACAGCACACATACAGGAGGGCACACTGCCTCAGGCCATCTATACCTGGTATACAGATGGAAGCACTATGAGTATGACATAGTGTCAGACACCAAGGTGATGGAGGCACACACAGGCCCTTCTGGCCCACACCACTAATCAGCAGGCTGAACTAATAGCTCTTACAACTGGCACAGGGACAATCAATCCCTCAAGTGCTACATTCACTCCAGTAGTGACTTGCTAGGCAGGCCTGAAAGGGATCTAAAGGGTCTGCGGCACTCAACATTGACAGATTCCAAATGTGCTTTCCTCAACAACTTCCTCAGCTGCCCTGACTCCGATGTTGCCATGACTCCATACCTTCCCTCTATCCCTCTCTTTGGCGTGGCAAACTGTTTGAAGACCTCCCGGACACATTCTGTAGGAACGCCAAGTTCCCTGGACTGCAATAGAAAACTAACCCTCAATATCTCCTCTCTGCCACAATGCTCTGCAGGCCACGACGCGTCAATTCTCTGTGGCTCTCGGGCATATATCATCGCCTACCGGCCAGCTGTTAGCTCTATTTTCCTATTGTTAACCCTGATTTATTACTTACTGTTAGATGAAGGGGCAGAAGCGGCGTACTCCTGGACAAATCACGCCAAGCCGGCCCAGATCTCACACGAGAGGCTTTTATTACAGAGAAGCCTCTGAATTGGGGTGAGGGTGGGGGACGAGGACGTCCGTGTAGACTGTGACGGACGTGACAACCTTGACTCAGGTGATGGCAGGTAACGCATGCGCAGGGGGTGTGCGACGGGCGCCGTGGCAACGGATGAAGAGGGTCACTGTCGCCTAGAGATGACGTACCCTATGATATGGGTACATCCAAAGACCAAACCTCATGCCAGGCAGTGGTGGCGCGCGCGCGCCCTTAATCCCAGCACTTGGGAGGCAGAGACAGGCAAATCTCTGAGACACTTAAAACAACAGAACAAAAATATATATGAGATAAGGCTCCATTTATTATATTTGATTTCTTTCACCAATATTTTATAATTTTCAGTACATATGCAATTCCATGTATAGATTTGAAAGCAACTTTCAGGAGTCATTCTTTTCTTCCACCATGTGAGTCTTGGTCTCGCACTCATGTCATCAGGCTTGGCAGCAAACAACTTTTTCTTTTTCTTTTTCAAGATTTGTGTATTTATTTTATGTATATGAGTACTCTATAGCTGTACTGACTAATAGTTGGGAGCCATCATGTGGGAGTGAAGAGTGCTCTCTGAAGAGTGCGCCCTCCAGTTGGCCCCGTTTGGCCACTAGTCCATGCTGTCCCCCTCCCTAATCTCCACCCCCGCTACCCCTTCCCCACCTCTCCTCCTGCCGTACCTCTCTGTCGTGCTCTACTACTCTCAGACATCTCAGTGCTTTACCGCGTTTTCTCCTTCCCTTTTCCTTTTGGTAAGTCAGGTTCTCACCCTATGTTGAGAACTCAAAGCTGCCCTCAAGCCCAATCCTCTGGAGGAGGAACTACGTAACGACAACTACGGCAGCCTAAGCACTGGGGCCGCGCAGCCGCAATAGCATCTCCTGCAGGAGAAACTAATTGAAAGCTCCCTGAGAGACCAAAGTGGAGGTCAAGGATGTTGAGGCAACGGCACCCCGGCTCCCACTAGGCTGTCAAAATCTAAAAAAGAAGAAGACCAATGGGTGGATATCTAGGAATTCCCGGCTACCTCTACCTCTACAGAAATGCTGGGGCTACGCAGCAGCCGCAATGTCACCTCCTGAAAGATGACCTAATTGAGAGACCAGGGAATGCAGATACAGACAGACAAAGCCAGCCAATCAAGAACTGCTGCGTAGAAGAGATGCTTTCTGGAGACCAATGAGGACACAGTGGAGGGTACTAAAGGAGCTTGCACAGGGGCACAGAGCAGGAGCAGGTCGAGAACTGGACGGACGGGAGGCCGACTGCACACCGACTGCACACCGCCACACCGACTGCACACCGCCTCCCCTCCAATCAGGTAGGGTGGGGTAGTGGGTAGAAAAGGCGCAAGCAAACCTGCCACCCAACTTGGACCAACTACATTATCCTCATTCCGTTGCTGTAAGGACTGTGCTCGCCTATCGACCCAATGTCATCTAATAATCCACGAAGTGCTGTGGCTGTGCCCCCTCCGTTGCGGTGAGTTGGCCTCTTGGTGTTTTATGTTGTGGGTCTTGCGAGTGTGGATGCGTGGAACTCATCTCTGTCGATTTTGTCTATTTTGTCTGTTCTTCCCGGTTTTATCTGTTCCTCCTGGTTCTCACTCTTGGTCTCGGTTTGAGAGTAAGGGTGTGGCAGCGGCGGCCATCTTTTCTTTCTTCATCTTTGTCTGGATGGGCGCCGCCCTGGTCGCCATCTTTTCTGACTTCTTTGTCTTTGTCTGCTCGGTTTCCCTTTTGGTTTGGATTCAACCTGGTACTTGACACAGGGCCCTAGTCGCCCAGTCGGATTGGCTGCCAAAGGCCTTTTCCAACCCGGAGACGCTACACAGGCTACATAGTCCCTCCGTCGCCTTCTCTGTCATATTTGTCATATCGTTCCTTGCTTGTTTCCTTTGGGTTCTTCGTCATGGTTTCTTTCAACATGGGTTCCCCTGTCATGGGTTCCCTTGTCTTCACCATCAAGGAACCCCAGGTTAGGGCATTGAAAACACTCTGGTTAACTGTGCTCTTAAGGTTAAGGCACATGCCTTTTTCTCCCAGCACTTGAGGGACACAGGCTGAGTTCAAGGCCAGCCTGGTCTACAAAGTGAGTTCCAGGACAGCCAGGGCTATACAGAGAAACCCTGGACCGATTTTGGGAGTGGGCCGCTATTTCGGCCTCCCTGGATATCCCCTTAGACCACGTGGAACACGCCCTGACCTGGATGCGTGTTCTCTGCATTGTCTGCAAGTGCAAGGTACAGTCTGAGATTACCCCTGCCTTGTTCTTTGCCCCCATCCTCCTTGTAGTCATCACCAGTCTTAAGAATTCTTCCCCAGAGGAAGTGGTGGCCGCCCATAACAAACAATGCCAGATTCAGGCGAATATACACCTTTCCATTACTGACCTTGTCCTACTTTCTCTGGGTAGACGGGTTGATCTTAGACTTGAGGAGGAGGGCACCTCTGTTCCAGCCCTCCAGCCATCAGGCTCCAAGCTGTCTTATAGCATCGCTGTCCCGGGTCTCCCACTCACCAGCCCTTCTGTTCCTGTCCAATCTGAGTACCCCCAGCTGGCCCCTGGTGTGATTTAGGGAGACTGCCTTCCAGGGGGTCACTGCTTGGTAGTGGGATGGGAAGGGGCCTCATTATTCCTCAGGTGGGAAGTGGCCTCCTCATTAACCCCAGGTATATCGTGAGGCCCCACAATGTTTCTTTTTTTTTTTGTTTTTTTGTTTGTTTGTTTGTTTTTTGAGACAGGGTTTCTCTATATAGCCCTGGCTGTCCTGGAATCACTCTGTAGACCAGGCTGGCCTCGAACTCAGAAATCTGCCTGCCTCTGCCTCCCGAGTGCTGGGATCAAAGGCGTGCGCCACCACACCCGCCCCAGTGTTTCTTAATTGGTGGTCTGAATATCACGACTTGGCTGAGAGTCAGGCTAGGGTTAATTTGGAATATAACCTTATAAGGGGGCAATGAAGGAGCCAGAAGAAGACCAGGCCATGGGGACCTAATGTACATGCCGTGTTTAATTTTTCTTCTGCCTGGGAGGACCAACCTGCTTATCACTTTGGGGTTCCTGCCACTCTTCTTTTGCCTATGGAAGTTAACTCCCCAGTCTACCTTGCTCTTTTCTCTTCTGATGCGAGTTTGGGTCTGCCCTTTCTTTATGGACCTAGTCACTACTACACGATCATTAGAAGGCACCTGGCCCACATAGGAAATCCTCTGCCTCACCACCAATGTCTCCTCCGTCGGCCCTTGTTTGTATCCAGCTACATAAAATGACCACAGGGGACTCAGATGGTAATCTAACCTAGGCACCATGTTAGGCATGGAGTTCATGTTTCTCTTATTCATTTCAACTCCCCAAAGGATCCCCCAAGCGTGTCACATTCACCGCTACCTTGCTATCCAAAGGCCCCCTCAACTGCCCACTTTCCTGGGACTTCCTATCCCTCAGGAGTACTGCCAGCCTGCACTAGGTAAAGATTCACTGGGGAACTACTCGTTATTTTCATGTAAACTCACAGTTGACATGGGGGAGGGCCACTTCACATGATGCTTCCAATATTACTCCCTGTGTTAACAGGGATCCCATTACATCCCGATATGACCCTGTTAGGAGCAGGGAGTTATGTGGCCACTCTTAAATTTTTTGACTTACGCCCCTTTACTCTCCTACAAGTTGACCGTATCTTTAACGGGACATATCTCCATATAAAGCAGTTGGCAAAAATGTGGACGGGGCAAAGCCCATGAATGTGACCATCGACAGCCAGGTTGGCTAGAAAAAGCCACCCCAGTCTGTCTGACTTCTTTTCCTTTCTGGTCACCAATGCCTCCATTGTCAGAGATAGCCTTAGTGGCTTTAATGAGACATGTCTCCTAACAGGCTGCTGGATGGGGTGTTTAACCCGATGAGGGAACCAGGTGCCATCTGGATGCCTGTGGTAGATACCACCCACTTTCATGCCATCGCTGATGGCCCAGACTCACTTACAACCCCTACACCTGGGAAAGAGGGATTTTGGTATCACAGCGGCCATCATTATAGGCATTGCCAGGGCAGCAACAGCTACGGTTGCCTTGACCCAGACAGCAACTATGGCGGAGATTGTCATTGCTGTCATCCCGAAGTCAGCTGAGGCGCTGCTGGCACAGGAGATAATCAATATCTTTATCAAGCCATCCACATTTTACAGCAACAGATCGACTTACTGGCAGAGGAGTTAGCCCTTGCTAGGGACATGTCTCCGCCTAACCCCTTACCAGCTACACAACGCCGCTGAAGCCCAGCAACAGTTGGCTCAGTATCTTGAAGGTTCCTGGTCAGACAAATTCCTTAACTATTCTGTGCTGCCAAGGGAAAACATAGCCAAACTCAATCTGACCAGGGTATCTGCTCTCCCTAGATGCTGGATTCTTAGGGAAAGTGTGGGACAATATTAAGAGGCCGTTTGATCCCTCAGGGTAGCTACTTATGCTACAATGGGAGGAATGGACATACTGGTAACTATTATAAGTGTCCCGCATAGCATACCTCCAAGCAACGTTCCATAAATAAGGCAACCCTCCAGGTACTTATGACTCACAAAAAATCCTGATTGCTGCCCCCCCACAAAGGAAGTGATCAAAGCCTGGATGGCAGAGAACCATGAGACCCTCATCTCTCCCTTGTGTGACGCCTCCAGACTGATAGCTATTTGCAGGCTGGTACTAAATGACGGGTGAAGACAGGACAACCTAAGACAGGCACAGTCCAGTGTACTGGGAATCCTCCGTGGTGGGGGTCAACAATGTCAGGGCAATGGCACTCCAACTCCCACTAGGCTGTCAAAATCGAACAAATGAGTGGAAATGTAGGAAAGAGTTGCGGCCACCTCTATGTAAATGCCGGGGCTGCACATCTACAGAGAGACACCTCCTGCAGGAGGACCTAATTGAAGACTGGCTGAGAGACCAAGGATTACTGACTCAGACAATGACAGCCAATCGGTTCTTGGGACCAATGTGATGCGGGTGGAGGGCGTTAAAGGAGCTTGCAGCACACGAGATTGCTACGGCGCTTCTCACCTGCTCCCGGAGTCTGTCCTTGACGCTGTGCCAACTCACCTCCAACCCCCAAGGGCAGGTCGGGTCAGGCAGTGGGCAGTCCAGGGCACAGTGGGTAGTTCTCCAGCTTCTCAAGTGCTGGGATTATAGGCACGTGCGAGGATGCTGGGCTTAAATCCTGTATATGTGTTTTTATTTATTTTATGTGTTTGACTCTTTTGGTTATATATATACGTGTCTGTCTGTGCACTGTATGTGCTTGGCCACCTCAGAAGCCAAAAGAGGGGATCAGAACCTCTGGAACTAGAGTTACAGTCAGGAGCTGCCATGCTGAGAAGCAAACCCAGGTTCTCTGAATGAACAGTCAGTGTCCTTAACCACTGAGCTATCTCTCCAACCCCATCTTTCCTTTTTTTAAAAAAAAAAAAAAATAGATAGATATCTCACAATATATCCTTTTCTCTCTCTCTCTCTCTCTCTCTCTCTCTCTCTCTATATATATATATATATATATATATATATATATATATATATATATATTTGTTTGTTTTTCGAGACAGGGTTTCTCTGTATAGCCCTGGCTGTCCTGGAACTCACTTTGTAGACCAGGCTGGCCTCAAACTCAGAAATCCGCCTGCCTCTGCCTCCCGAGTGCTGGGATCAAAGGCATGCGCCACCACCGCCCGGCTTCTATGTTTGGTCTTAATCTGCCTGTACCATTATACTTGAAATGAATTTCTTGTAGACAGCATATAGTCAAGATATTTATGAGTCTGCTCTGCCAATTTCTGTCTGGATTACTAAATTTAAACTATTAACATTTAGTGTAAGCTGGGGATTAATTCTAGGTTTTTATGTTTGTTTGTTTACTCTTTTTTTTCTGTGTTCTTTCTCTTGCCTTCTACTGGATTACTTGAGCTTTTCTGAGACAGGGTTTTGCCATTTAGCTCTGGCAGTCCTGAAACTCACTGTGTAGACCAGGCTGGCCTCAGATTCAGATTGATGTGCCTGCTGAATGTTAGGAATAAAGGCGTGTGCCACCAAGCCTGGCCTGAACTTTGTTTATAAATCCATTTTTTATGTGTAGATGTGGGTTGTACATGTACATAGGTCAAAGGTCAGCTGGCGGGAGTCAGTTCTTTCCTTCCACCATGTGAGTGGAGGATCAATCTCGGGTTGTCGGGTTTGCTGGCAAGTCCCTCTGAATAGCTTTGCCTGCCACAGTTTTTATGGCCATTGTATCATATATATATAGGATCGCTTTGTATTGGTGTTATCATTTCGATTTCAAATGTGGATGTCTTTGCCTTTCACCGTCTTTCATTCAATAGGGGACTTAACTATTTCTCCTACATGCACAGAGAGCCGCATCTGACTGTTATATTTTTGTTTCAATGGTCAGACATACCAGAAGGAAAGCCTGTGGTACTTACCCAAAGTTCTGCACGCTGCCTTCCTGGTGTCCCACAAGTCCTTCCCTCCTTTCCTTTCTCTTCAGAGAACAGTCTTCAGCTTTCGAAAGAGGCCGTTTGTTTGCAGTCAGCTCAGCTTTCCTAGATCCAAATAGCATCATGATTTCTCCTGCAGTTTTGAGGGGTATCTTCTCGGGATACAGGTTTCTGGTCTGTGACTCTGCCCTACAGAGTCTCACCATCTAACCTCAAACTTACCGTCCTCCTGCCTCATCTTCCCAAGGGCTGGTGTTCTAGGCATGTGCCACCATACCTACTTTAGGTTTCTAGTACCACCCCGTTTCCATCTGGAGGAAATCAGAGTCAGCCTCCCCATCTTGGCCATCGTTGACCCGTGCAGCATTAAGAAAGGATGAAAAGTCCCAGCTCCTTGCTGAGCCTTCATCACTTTATTAACCCATTGAGGATCCCCACTTAGCCTCTGATGGCATGGGTGGGTCCACAAAAATATTCTCTGAGATGTTTGGCTGGCGTCTTACTGTGTTTTCTGCTGCTATAACAAAACACTGGAAGCTGCAAACTTTACAAAGGAAAAAAGACCTCCTGTTTGATTCATGATTTTCAAGGAAAGAAAGTTCGAGAACTTTAGTGAAAGCCTGGTGATCTGTCACAACATTGTTGGAAGTAAAAGGAGACTGATACTGTAAGCATGCAGAGGGGGTGGGTATGTAGATGAGGCCAAGGGAGAGCAGCTAGTCTTACAAGAACCCACTCCTGTGACAATGAGCAGTCTCACTGCTACTACACTAATCCTTTTATGAGAGCATCTTCATGATCCCAAACACTTACTAAAGGCCCCACACCCTCTCCACACCAGACACTGTCACTTTGGGAACCAGCCTCAGAGTAACTTTGGCGGGACAAACCCTCTTTGAACAGGGCGACAAAAGTGGAATGGTACTTACTACCTGGAATTTTTGGTGTCCTGATTGGCTTTTCAGGTTCTCTGTGTGGAGAGCGGGTTCCCCTTTCCCGGGATTCTTTATGTCGGGTCTATCAGCATTCTGGCTGCTGGCTTTTCCAGCTCTATACCTGGGATGTCCGAACCCTGGAAACAAACAAGCTGACCACCACCCACCACGTTGCTCCTCAGTCCCGAGAGCCCTGGTTAGCTTGCTCTCTCTCCCCCTTCCGCAGCTCCTCACAATGTTTACATTTTGTACCTGCCGGCTTTTCAGTGCTTAGTGGGAGAGCCGGAAAAAAGCCAAAGCCGCATTTCCTCTCCCAGAAATGATACACTTTTGAAAGGGTTTTGTTACTTGTGAGCCCAGCTGACTTTGAAATCCCGGGCTCAGGCTATACTCCTGGCTCAGCTTTCCAGATGCTAGGATTACACTCACAAGCCATCAGTGCCTAGCTCTACTTAATTATCTTCTCTTATTAAAATCTAAACTAAGCCGGGCGTGGTGGCGCACGCCTTTAATCCCAGCACTCAGGAGGCAGAGGCAGGCGGATTTCTGAGTTTGAGGCCAGCCTGGTCTACAGAGTGAGTTCCAGGACAGTCAGGGCTATACAGAGAAACCCTGTCTCGAAAAACCAAACCAAACCAAAACAAACAAACAAAAAAAATCTAGACTAATCTGGCTTGCATCACACCTTTCTATAGAAGCAAGATGCCACCCTGCGTCTGCCCACCACGTGTCTTCCTTTCGTCTTTTGGCTTGTTTGTTTTATTAGTAGTTTTGGAGGCAGGGTCTTACTCTGTAGCCCAGGCAGCTGACTAGAAGCTCGCTGTATAGAGTAGGCTGGCCTTGAACTTGCAGAGGCCCTCTTACCTTTGTTTTTGTGGACACTGTCCTAGTCAGGGTCTATATTACTGAAATGAAACACTGTGCTAATGGTTCATTCAGCTTACATGTCCCTATCACAGTTCATCATCAAAGGAAGTCAGGATAGGAACCCAAACGGGGCAGGAACCTAGAGGCAGGAGCTGATGAGAGGCCACGGAGGGGTGCTGCTTACTGGCTTGCTCCTCATGGTTTGCTCAACTTGCCTTCTTACAGACCCCAGGACCACCAGCCTAGGGATGGCGCCACCCACAGTGGGCTGAGCCCTCCCCCATCAATCATCACAGGCTTACGCACAGCCCAGTCTTACCAAGTCTTTTTCTTAACTGGTGTTCCCTTCTCTGCAATGACTTGAACTTGCGTCAAGTGGACATAAACTGTACAGCACAACCACCATGCTTGACCATTATGATTATTGCTTTAAATAATTTTCCTGTTTCTTTTTTTGTTTTGTTTTGTTTTGGTTTTTCGAGGCAGGGTTTCTCTGTAGCTTTGGCTGTCCCGGAACTCACTTTGTAGACCAGGCTGGCCTCGATTCCTGTTTCTTTTTATTAACTATCACAGATCTGCTTATTGTGTATTCAGGGCGTGTGTATGTGGGATGCATGCCAGAGCACAAGAGTGAAGATCAGCTTGTGTAAGCTGGTTCTTCTTCCACTAGGTTGACCCTGGAGATGGAGTTCTGGCTATGGGGTTGGCGGTAGGTGCGCTTACCCAACTGAGTCCTCTCTCGGCAGGCCCAGCTGTTTCTTTGTGTGTCCCCTGCTGGGAAGCACCTGGGCTGCTGCAGCTCTCAGCTACTTCAGGAGCGCCCCAGAGGCCCGCTGGACCTAGGGGGCCACGTGTTTGGGCTCATGCCCAGAAGCGGGTTGCTGAATCCTGGGTGCAGGCTGCCGCAGTTGCTCCCCCCTTAGCATCTTGCTTTCTGGGAGGCGGTGGACAGCCTGTGCATGCCTGCCCACCGCCTACGCAGAATCCTGATGGGAAACTAATTAAAATCACCTGAGGAGTCCTTTGGTGAGGAGGAGAATATTCTGGCAGAGTGACCACTGCTCCTTAGATCATGTTTGGGCTTGTGCACGGCGACATGTGGCCATTATTGTTGGTTGCCAACTTGACAGGATTTAGAGTCACCCAGGAGACAAACCTCTAGGCCTGCCTGCCTATGGGGATTTATCTTGATTAGGTTGACTGAATGGGGAAGACCCACCCTACCTGTGGGCAGCACGGTCTCTCTGCTTCCTGACCATGGACAAAAGACGACCAGCTGCCTCCTCAAGTCTCCACTTCCATAGCTTTGTCACCGTGACTGACGGTGCCACTGCAACTTCGAGCCACAGCAAAGCCTGCTTGCCTTCAGTTGCTTCCCGTCAGATTTTTCGCGCCAGCAACCAGAGGAGTGACTAGTGCCCTGGGTTCCCCTGGTGATAGGAAAGTGTTCTGTTTGGCCCTATGGTGGAGGGCTGAGGTGTGGGGTGGGGACACACCTGGGAGCAGGGGGAGGCTCTGAGATCCCAGGAGAGGAGCAACCCACTGGGGGATCTAACATGAGAGGAGGTGGGCCCTAGCACACAGTAGGTGCTCCATCCTTGTCAACTCAATGTGGTAGCACATACCTGCAGTTCTAGCATGAGGATGGTAGAGGCAGGAAGATCAGAAGTTCAAAGTCATCTTTGGCCTGCTTATGAGTTTGAAGCCAGTCTCCGGTACCGTGAGACCCTGTCTCAAGAAAACAATGAAGCCCCCAAATCCAGTGCAATGTAAATACTAGTAAATAGGCTGTGCACTGTCCCGTTCAAGGAATAATGACAAGAAAAAAGAGGCTGGGAACAAAAGCAAACTCAGCTTCGCTAACTGTCCCGTGCTGGATGCGGACATGTGGGCCCTGCGAGCTCTGGGCGCTGGCCCAGGAGGGATGTAGTTAAATGGAGGTTCTAAAGGCTCCCTCTAGCTGCAGGACAGACTGTGATAGAGCCATCGGAGGCGACAGAACGGTGCCATGGGGTAGACAGTAGGAGTGGGAGTCCAGAGATACTTCAGTCAGAATTGATGAGAAACATCTGCTCTGCCGTGCCTGTCAGGACAAGAAACAAGATGTACAACGCTGCCACCCAGGGCAGCCAGGCCGGCGAACTGACGAACATTCAGCCAGCAGCCGCCCCTGCAGCCAAAAGTGGCTTTGTCCCTCCGGGCCCTTCCCAGGCCTGCTGGTCAGAGATGCTCTGGGGTCACCATCAGGACACTTCAGAGAGAACTCGGTGGAGAATCTCAGTCTCCCAGGGCAACCGGGACACAAATGTCCCCCCCACACAGCAGGCTGGTCTCAAGAAGACCTTGTGGTGCAGATGGGTTGGCAGCTGGGGATCTGGACTTGACTAGGCTAGACAATGACCCCCCTGTCTGCAGTTTCCTTGCCCCTTTGAGCCTAGCCTTGGGGAATAAGGTCCGCTGGACAAGTATAGAGACAGGCCAGTGAGAATCTGGGCCTGGAGAGCCACAGGGACGATGATGTCAGCAAGGAGATCCAAGTACCTCCCAGGGGGCAGGCTCCTCAAGTGGGCACCTGGATCATTATGGAATATTGTTGTTGTAGTTGTATATGGTGTGTAGAGTCTGCCTTCTCCCTCTACCCTGACCAATGTTCCAAGCATCATACCCAGGTCTTCAGTCCAATGTGGCGATCTCCTTTCCCCACAGAGTCATTTTGCCAGCCCTCTGTTAAGGTTTTGACAAACACTCCTCACAGTGATACCACACCCTGTGCCTTTGGGACATGGCTCAATTATGTGTTTCTGGGGCTGCTTCAGGGTCAGGGTAAGGGGACCCTGTCTGACCCAGCTTATGCCATGCTGGGAATCAAACCAGGGCTTCCAGGATGCTGGACAATATTCAACGAGCTGAGCTGCGTCAGCAACTCTGCTGACAGTTTTATCTATAGCACAGCTGGCTCTCCCGCATGCCACTCAGATCCCTCTGCCTGAGCTGAGCTTCCCTCCTGCCCACAACCACACACACCCTTCCACGCTGCACGAGCCCATTCACTCTGAGCAACATCCTCTCTGCTCTACATACGGGAGTCCTCCACTCCTGCCGGGGCTGGAGCAGGGGTGGGAGTCGAGGTAAACGTCACCTAGGAAAGTAGCCTTTCTTCCTAACTTCCGTTTGTGAATGAAGATACCTGCAGAGCCATGGGTGTGGGGAAAAGAGGAGAGGGGAAAGAACCCGCTCATCCCACCAGAGTTCCGGTGCTCTGGACGGACGGACGGACAGACGGGCGGGCGGGCGAATGTGGGAGGACTGCTGCACGCTTTACGGACAGACGGGCGGGCGGGCGAATGTGGGAGGACTGCTGCACGCTTTCCACAACGCTTTCCACAAGGCCCAGGTGGTTGTCTGGCTAATGGAAGCCACGGACCCCACTCTGCACATGGTGGACAAGGGGCAGCCCTAGGTACCAGGTTCTCAGCCTTGGGCATCCCATGCTGGATACAGTGGAGGAGCTGAGAACAGAATGGGGGCCCCAGGGCAGCTCATTAGCCCTGAGGGCCGAAGGAAAGAGAGGGCAGGGGGAGAGGGGGGCGTTGGATGGTTCCCACGCAGGCGAAAGTCTTTGATCAGGTCTGAAACTGGAGCGCAGGAAGGCTTTCTGGCAGGAGGTTAGACTCAGGAGAAAGCCCATCCCATCATTCAAGCATGGCGGGCCTTGATGATCAGAGACAGTCTATGATTTTAGAGCTTTTTTGTAGAAAGGCAGGGAGAAAGAGAGTAGATAGAAAGAGAGAGGCTGGCCATGGCCATGTGGAGAGAGGGGGGAAGGGAGAGAGAAAAGGAGGGCTAGAGAGTAAGAAAGGTGAGAGCTGGGGCCGGCTGGAGCGAGCAGGGGTGGCAGGAGCAGGGGGGGGGGGGGGGGGGGGGGGGGGGGGGGGGGGGGGGGGGGGGGGGGGGGGGGGGGGGGGGGGGGGGGGGGGGCGAGCGGGGTCGACTGGAGCGAGCGGGGCTGACCAGAGTAAGTAGGGCAGACTAGAGCGAGCAAGGTTGACCAGAACGAGGGGGAAAAAAGGTGAGAGCTTAAAGAGAGCGAGGAGGAGCCAAGCAGCCCCTCTTATAGTGGGCTGGGCTATCTTGCTGTTGGCCAGGTAACTATAGGGGGGAACATATCTGGCTATAGTCAAGTAACTGTGGGGGTTACTAGCCAGAATGCCAGAAGCTTAGGACATTGCATGACTTATGAATTGTAAGAATTATAGAGTTATAGAATTATGGTGCGGGGGGCTCTGTGGTTTTAGGCACCTGGCTCTGGGAACGTGGCTCGCCTTTCTGTCCCTTGTAGAGTTTTCTACTGGGCCACTGGAACAAGCCCTATTCAACCAAAATAGGCTGCCTATCACAGTCCCACAGATACCTATTTCCCAAAGTTCAGGAAAACTGGTGGGAGCAGGATTTATTAGGGAGGGAACTGGGGGAGGGGGTTTTTAAAGACCCCCAACTTTTGAGAGATGGTGACTATAGCCTCACATGTCTTCATGTAGGGATAGGCCTGGCTCAGTCCTGTAGAGGAGGATTTTGTATTTTATTTATTATTTTCTTTCTTTTTTTTCAAGACAGGGTTTCTTTGTGTACTTGCTCTGTAGACCCAGGCTGGCCTCGAACTTCGGGCTTTGTCTTCCTCTCCTTCCTAAGCGCTGGGACTAAAGCCATACACCACTGATAACAGGCAAAATGTGTAGGACACGGTAGCCTTGACCTTGTGATTCCCCTGCTGCCATCCCCTTCAATAAATCTTACCATGTGCACCGCCACCACCAGAGCCAGCTGTGTTTTATTTTTTTGAGGCAGGGTCTTACTGTGCAGCCCTGGCTAAGATTAGAGGCAGGGGCCACTGTGTCCATGAAAGGGAGAAATTAAGCTAGGACTTACACTCTGGCCTATTGTCCCATTCCGGGCGGACTCTTTCCTTCCTCCCTGCCTACCTACCCAGGCAGAGCTCCTTCCACTTCCAAGAGCTGGGGTGTCTCTCCTGGCACCCGAGAACACCCTTTTTTGTCCCCTTTGTTTTGGTTTGCTTTGCTTTGCTTTGCTTTGTTGTTGGTTGGATGTGGTGTTAGGTCACTTCCCCACCCTGGCCTTTTCAGAGGGGGTTTTTCTCAGCTCGTTCAGTAGGCAGCTGCACCCACATGGTCCAGGCAGGCCCAAGGCTTCCACGGAGAATGGCTGCGGGGAGGAGGGTGCAGAAGAGGATGGCTGTGGGGAGGAAGATACAGAAGAGCAGCTGGCTCTGCTAGCTGGAATGAAACTCTGATGGGAGATCCCTTCTTTCTTGTGTTCAAACACTTCCTGTCACATAGAGCACAGAATCTAGTTGGCTCCGGAGGATAGAACTAAGGACATCTCTTGAGTCCTTGCCTGGTGTCTGAAAGCCACAGACTGTCACATGGCATGGCTTTGTCTGCATCATCTCCCTCCCCTCCCTTTTAAGAGGATTCCTGTCTAGCAGATGCCATCTGACTCCAAGAAGGACTCTGATTGGCTTAGGCCAATTACTATCTTACTATCCTTTGGCCACTATGTAGCTCATGGGTGGACACATGACCCAGGCCTGGCCAATCAAAGCAAAGATCTCTATCTGCACTCTGACAAGCAGATTTTCCCTGTATCTACTAAACATGAAGGAAACCCTTAGATTCAGACCTATCGGGTGGCCATCCTGAGACCGCATAGGAAGGAGGGTCACCAGCCTGCGGGAAGAGTCAGCTTGAGGACACATGGCAGAGACGTGAAAACAGAAACCTGGGGACTGTCACCCTGCTGTTGAAACCCCCAGAGTTGGCTTTCTGTGACTCCTGGAACCTGAACAGAGCCTATTACATAATTAGAGACAGGCCTGCAAGCCAGCAGGAGGACACCACTCAGTCCTGACTACAGGCCATGCCTGTGACGAGATGTACAGTGAGTGTCTGTTTCCCCGTCTTCAGGCTCTAAACCACCAAGCTTCTTAGAGATCTGAGCCCTTCGCCTGCATTTTCCAGGTGGTTGTTTCCCAGTCCGTTGGACATGTAACATCTTGTATATGAGTCTCTAGAGCTCAGATTTTGGCCTGGCTTTCAGGGAATGCTCCTGTCCTGGAGCTCACCTGAAGCTATATCCTGTACTCCTAGATTGGGTTAGCATGCTCACAGCCTGTAATAGACTTAAGTAAGCCACCTTCTATGGCTCCCAGTTACCTATAGTGCTCGGTTCAAGCTGGTCCTTCTATCTCTTCTTCACTCTGTCTTCCCCTGCACAGAGACCATGTAACATTCTTTTTTTTTAATAAAATTTTTTAAAGATGTATTTATTATATGTAAGTACATTGTAGCTGTCTTCAGACACTCCAGAAGAGGGCATCAGATTTCGTTATGGATAGTTGTGAGCCACCATGTGGTTGCTGGGATTTGAACTTGGGACCTTTGGAAGAGCAGTCAGCACTCTTAACCACCGAGCCATCGCGCCAGCCCGACCATGTAACATCTTGTTTCTATAAAATAAGTGAGATACCACTGAGAGAGTTGGTTGGTTGGTGTCACTATGTAGCCCAGGCTAGCTTCAAACTCTGGATCCTTTTGCCTTGATCTCCTGAGTGCTGGGATAACAGGCAAGGCAGAGAGTCACTTTAACCTTAGCCGGGTGACGGTGGCTCACTCCTTTAATCCCAGCACTCAGAGGCAGAGGCAGAGTCAGGGGGATCTCTTGATGCCAGCCTGATCTAAAGAGCAAGTTCCAGAACAGCCAGAGCTATACAGAGAAGCTGTGTCTAATAAAACCAAAACTAAAATATAAAAATTAAAATGTACTACCTGAGAGGCTGGAGAATACAGCTCAGCAGGACCTGCTGGGAAACCCCGAGCTCCGCGTTCCCAGTGTCGTAGAAAACAAATTCATAGTCACGGACGAAACTTGGCCCTTGGTATTTCTCCAGTGAGCCGCTGAAGACTTGAGATCGAAATTTCGTGGAGTATGGACTCGAGGGCTCCCCGAGCTGGGTCAGAGGGTGTCTCCCTGCTCCTGCTCTCAGAGCACCCCAAGAGCAGCTGCTGCAGGCTTCTTCACAGTGTGGGAGCTCACAGCTCCAGCAGGCTAAAAGGGTCACCTCCGCCACATTCCAGTGTTGCAGCGTGGTCCCAAGACTGTCTGGGCTCAAGAACTGGGGACTTGGGCCCCACTTTTGATGGAGGGGTGGCAGGCTTGAGATAGTGGCCCTGACCTCCTGCGTTCCAGCCATCTTTCGCTTAGGCTTTTTAGGTAGCTAGACTACAGGCACACACCGTGGCGCCTGGTGGGCAGGTCATCACCATGAGTTTTCCCTGGGAAATCTCCGACTCCTGGAGAATGGTGGAGATAGGAAGGGATGCCACAGATGCGTTTGGTCTTTGTATTGACCTCTCCGCCCCTCTTCTGCTGCTACATGCATGTGGGATAGTCTCAACGTGTGGACACACAGTTGGACCAAGCCTCGTCCATCATTCCTCACTCCAGGGCAGACAGCTGCTCCGGGAAGACCTGGGAAGGGCTAAGGGGCCAGGTGTGGGCTGCCTTATCTCTTCCTGGCTTTCAGGGCTGCACAGCTGCCCTGTATGTAGCATATCTTTCTCAGGAGCTGTGTTACCTTCTGAGTTCCTCTCTCCTGCTCTTTCTCAGAACCTCCCATTCTCTAGTCACTGCTCTTTAGGAACCCCCTTGCTATCTGCCTGGACCCCCAGACATTAGAGTGCACTGCACTGTGGCTCCAGCCTGGTTCTGTCGGGAATCCACCTCCCCAGCTACTCCCTTGGGCCCCTCTCTGGCCCCTCTTCGGCTCTAGATTGCTCTAGATTCCTAGCACTCGAGGTCTGAGCTAGCCTTGGGCATTTTCTCTGCACGCATTTCAAAGGTGAACTCGGACTGTGTCATAGGGTAATGGCCATTCACAGGCCAATGCTGCCCAGGTGTGTCCTGGTTGGGACCACAACTTGGCTATTTGGTGTCTACTCCGTGACTTCTGTGCTTAGCACCCCTTATGTCACCCTTATCCTGCCTGCCCTCGGTGCCCACTCTTTCCTGACCCCATTCCAAGCCTGCCCCTTTCAAGCTGGCCCCGTTCCGTTGTCTGGGCTGGCTTTGACTTTCCCATCATCTCTCTGTTCCATCAAATGGGCCCTGTCTGTCTCTCAGGCTGTCTTCAAAGCCCTAGCTCCTCTTGGCTCACACAAGGCCCCAACCTCAGCCCCTCACTAGCCTCTGCTGGCTCCCGTCAACACCAAGGGCCAACAGTGTCCTGCCCTGACCTTACCTGGACTGTGTCTCTCTAGAGCTCTACACGGGAGTCCCCTCTCCCCAAAGCACTACCCGGTGTGTCCCCTCCAGGTTCCCTTGAATAACCATCAGTGAAACAAACCCACCTCTTGGCGGCCTCCCCACCCCCACCCCGTCTCATCTGTCGCTCCCTCCTGTGTCTACGCCTTCTCTCTAATGACTGCAGCACCGCCCGCACTTGGGAAGACCTTTCCTTACACTACCAGAGGTATGCAGGGCCTGGACCGGTATCTAGAAATATTTGTTAAATGAATGAGTGAATGACCCAGTCCTTGAATTCTTTCCGAAGGAAAGAATGACCACTTGACTTCCTAACATCTCTCAACCCAGTACTCCAGACTCCTCTGGAGAATTGGAGCCTGCTTGTCATTCCTGCCCCAGCTAGTGAGGACTCCAGCCAGCCAGCCAGCCAGTCACCTCAAGTCCCCCCATTCATCTCACTTGCCTCTTGTTGGGTGCCCTTCTGAGGAGAACCACATCTTGCCTGCGGCTGCTTGCCTGTGGCAAGCGAAGAATGGCTGGTGACCGCCCATTCTTCTGACCTCGGGTGTCAGGGTGTCACTTGGCTCCGCAGAGCCTCTGCACACAGCAGGTGTATAGGCAGTATTTGCTAAGTTGAATTAGACATTTGGTTTGGCTTTCTGTTTGTTTTCCATTAAGTATTATTTTAGGTCATGTTTAATGTTCTGTTTCTCATTCGTTTGTTCTATTAGATTTATTTCCCTCTGTTTGCGCTAGTTCCTCCCTCCCCCATCTTTCTGCATAGGTATAATTTTGTATCGTTATATATAATTTATATTGTAACTTATGACTGGGAGTGATGTACTGGAATGTAATATGTGCACCACTGGTTCCTGTAAAGGTTAATAGACGTCATGGGATCTCTGGAACTGGAATTATGGATAGTTATGGTCCACCATATGGGTGCAGAGAACTGAACCTTGGTCCTCTGCAAGAGCTACGAAGAATCTCTTACCTACTAAGCCATCTCTCCATCTCTCCAGCTGTCAACAGCACTAGGTTTAATTTCCAGCCCCCACACAGTAGCTCACAACTGTCTGTAACTCTAGCTCCAGGGGGCTTAACACCCTTACAGACAGACAGACAGACCAATATGCAAGCAAAACACCGATGCACAAAAAATAAAAATAAATAAAAAATACTTTGCAAAGGAATTGTGATATATATTCGTATCAGTTCCCCCCTTTTCCTTTTCTCCTTTAGGCCTCCCCTAACACATTCTTTCTCAAGTTCACGGCCTCTGGCTTTCTCCCTTGGATGTTTGTCACAAACATATATGTATGTATGTGTATATATATATATATATATATATATATATATATATATATATATTTCAAAATACAGTAATATAGTCTGCTTAGTTCGTATAATGTTACTTGTATTATATGATTTCAGGGCTGACTGCTTGGTATTGGGTATCCAATCGGAGGATTCTTCCCTGGGGAAGACTATATTCTGCCATCCTCACATTCCTTGGTTGCTCATAGGACTTTGTTGGGGTCCTGTGAGATCTCCCCCATCCATGCTAGCACAGCCCATGCTGTCTTCCTTTTTCTGGTTATATCCCTGAGCCTTGTAGAGAGTTCATGGCTGCCGCTTTCCTGGCCTTTCCAGGAGACGAAATGTCACAATGGACATCAAGTTCCTTAGGCTTTTATAGCAGGTACATTTTACTTCCAGTTCCTCAGTACTTTTACAGCAGGCCAGAAGAAGGTGTCAGATCCCCCTGAAATTGAGTTAGGCCCCATATAGATGCTGGGAATTGAATCCAAGTACGTTCTCTGGAAGAGTGCTGTGATTATAGGTGCGTGTCACAAGGCTTTGGAGCGTACTATAGTGAATATAAGACAATCCCCCTGCCTCTGCCTCCTGAGTGTTATACGTGTCACCACGCCCAGTTCTGTTGTATTGTTTTTTATCATGATGTATTCCAGCAAGCATCCTCACTCTATTCTGACCCTGTCCTCTATAAATACATTTCCAAACATGCATCACCCGCCCTCAGGGACTCCCAGCACACGCCCCGTGACTCCCAAGTTTTGCAACTGACATTTCCCCAAGGAGGAAGAACAGTGCACTGGACACGTGCATCCAGCAGGGTGAGGCTCCAGCCTTTTCCTCCTACTGTCTCTCAGACAGACAGATAGAGGGCCAGACAGACAGGACAGGCAGCCTGAGAGGCACCAGGGGAAGGTGGAGGCATGGCTTTGAGGGTGACTGACCTTTCTGGGACAGATAAAATGGAGACAGGGGTGGGGGCGGGGGGGGGGGGAATGAAAGCAGATGTACCACTCTGGCCTGAGGCCAGGACAGGTGACAAAGTGGTGCTCCAAGGTCTTCTGAATATTCTCAAGGGTGTGTGTGTATAGGTAGACGGGGTAGCCAGAGAACCAAAGACAAATCCAGAAACCTGGGACCACAGACAGTAGAGTAGGGCTATCGGCGGGCCCCAGAGCCCCAGGTACATGATGGTCAAGTGGGAATGGGATACCCAGTCCTTGGGATAGCCTGGGGGGCCTTCTGAGCTGGGCACCTAGAAGTCTGGTCTCTCCAAGTGGCCCATACCCAGAGCCCCATAAGCTGTTGAGATGGAAAACAGGATATTCTAATGCAAAGGGATCAAAGGTCTCCAGGCAGGAGAGTCTGAGTCTAGGTACTGCTACTTGACGTCAAACTGCCTCTCTGTCCCTCTCTCTGCTCCCAGAATGGAGAGTGCTTGGGGCCACCAGTGCACAGCCTCCGCCTTTAGCAGAATGTACCCCTAAGGCAGATCCCAGGGAGCAGCAGCGACTCCTTCCCACACTGCTCTCTCAGGGCTGAGAGATGGGGGTAGATTACAGAGGACATGGGAAAGAACACACAACTCTGTGGAAGGCTGCAGGCAGCTGGCCCTGGCTAACTGTGGGATCTTAGTCCGGTTCCTCCCAGTACCCCCTGAGGTGCTCCAAGGGAGTGATTCCAGAGCCTCTTGCCCCTCACTGCTTCCAGCCCCTCCTCCCCGAGTATCAGGCCAGAGCTGACCCTCAGTAACTAGATAAAGCTGGGCGGGCGGGTGGGCAGGGTGCATGTGTGTGTGTAATTCTGGTACTCAGGAAGCCAGGACAGGAGGACCAAGAGTTCAAGGCCAGCCTGTACTGCCCAGCAAGGCTGTCTCAGAATAAGTAAATCAAAAAGGGACACCACTGTAAGGCACGATGCCAGCCCTGTGTGGGGAAGGGCTGGCTTCCTGCCCTTGATTAGGGAGGGGTTCCTCTAGCAGTCTATTACAGTGTCTTAGCCATCTTACAGTGTTCGGTGATGGGCATTCAGAGCCCATCATTCTGCCGCTAGAGAGTCAAGGAGGTCCCTCTGCCCTTCCAACTCTGCCCTGGCTGCTCTGCTGAACCTCCTAGAACACCATTAGTTGGGCAAGGACTGGAAATAGAAGTCCCTCCTTGTTCAACAGCTGTCCTCAGACACCCCCCCACACACACCCCAACTTCTGGCACTGGACTTCAGCTTTTTGTACAATGGAATTGAGTGGAGGATTGAAAACAAGAGGGATCCCCTGTTACCCCCAAGTCCAAGGGCACCCAAAGAGGAATTTGGCTCTGCGGGGCCAGTGCCCCCAGTCACAGCCAGGCAGCTGGACAGGACAGCTGCCAAGAATGCCAGGAATGTAGGCGGCTGTGTCCTTCCCGCTCCTCTTCCTCCCCCCTCCAGCCAGAACAGGATATTTCCTATCCAGGGAAACCCGGTCCCTTTATGGGAAAACCGCAGGGTAGCTGGCCACACTGCCTCTCCGCTGTGTTTGTACGGATGAATTGGGATGAGCACCCAGAGTTGGGGTCTCCAGCACTGCTGGGTGGGTGATGCTAGGACAGTAGGCATCTGTGTGGGCCTACTGTGTGCTAGATGCTTCATCTCATAGCAACCCAGGAAGTTGTAAACTTCTCCAAGCATTGGGGGTGAGGGGGCGGGCGCAGGTAACATGCCTTTAATCCCAGGAGGATCTCGAGTTCAAAGCCAGCCTGGTCTACAGAGTTCCAGGACAGCCAGAACTAAAGAATGAGACCCTGTGTGGTGCAATAGAAGGTGAATTGGTAGGGAAGCTACAAAGGCACTGACTAGCAAGCATGTTCTTAAGGCTGGCTACTGATCTAGGTGGTCTCCATTTATCTGTGAACACTGGGGCCCTCTCCTGGTTCCTGTGACATGGGACCTCCCGTTGGCAACTGATCTGTTTTGAAGCTAGCCAAAGGTGAATGTGGGTAGTCTGACTCTAGCACCACCTAGAGTCCCCGGGGCTGTGGGATTCAGGTTGGTCAGGAACAGTACATGGGCTCCGAGGTCTCTTCCAGACCACTTTCTCATGTTGGTGGCTGAGGGGAGTCACAGAAACGGGGAGCATGTGAATGGGGCAGGTGAGCTCTGTCCAGACCCCAGACCTGGGATTTTCAGGGTGCGTGCCCTGCCTTCCAAGGCTAGCGTTCTTTATTTCTTTGTCTAGGCTGTGTACCTGGGGCTCACCAAGGGATTCAAGTGGGAACGGGATAGCCCAGCTTTTCATTCTCATCCAGCCTTAGAGCAAGTGACAGGCATGGAGAAGTGTGGAGCTCTGTGACTCCTGCTTTTCTGGTCCCCAATCATCTCAGCTGACTGGAGAACAAGGAGTCATTCTCATGGGATCCCTCCATCAGAAATCAGGAGGCCAGGTGATTTGTTCAGAGTGACAGCTGTCATCTGGTGGAGCTGTGACCTGGAGCTGGTCTCAGACACCCACCTTAATTCACAGGGAGCCTGGGCTAGGAGTCTGGATCCCGCCCCTCCTCCACTCCAAGCTCAGCGTCTGACCTCTGGGGGTTCTGTCCTAGTGAGCTGTCCAGCCGGCCGCACTGGCTCTGGATCCCCCTGGGGGGGCTAGGGTCAGGTAAACAGGATCCCAGCCTAGCTGCCTGACCTTGCTTACCTCCCGAAAGAATGCGAGGCATTCTGCCCTGTCTCGGGGCTGAGTCACCCCACAGCAATGTGCCCACAGGCAGCCTCCAGCAGCCCTCTCCGACAGACCCCAGCCCCTTGCGTTCCCACCGGGTGATGTCACTCCTGTTGCCCCCCTGCCGGCCCCCCGTGGAGCCCACCGAGGACTCCAGTTGCCATGACGACGGCTCACAACAGGAAACGAGGTCTGCACTGGGCAGAAACACAGGAAGCTGCGCTGAGCGCTGGGCAGCATTGTCAGTAAAAAACAAAACAGGACAAAAAGATTTAATGAGAACAATTAGCCCAAAGAAAGAGGAAAAAATAAAAAGAGGCCAAAAAAACAAACAAAGCCAAACAGCCTGAAGACAGGGGCTGGCTAGGCTCCAAGGACCCCGTGTTTTCCCTCCCACACAATGTAGGTTAAATAATATTTCCTTCTCAGAAGAGGCTCCTTGGGGCACTGGAGTCCTTACTGGTGGCTCCCCTGCTGCTTCAGGTGCAGCACTGGCGGGCCCTGGGCATGACCTGCCTTGTCCCACTTTGCAGAAGGGGCATTCAGCTCAGTGGAGAAGGTCTCAGCCAGTGGGTGCTCTCAGACGGACCAACGGCCCTGGTGTGAAATCAGTATGAGTGACATTGTCTTGAGACTTTTCTTTTCGGTCTCCCTCATCATAGTGTCTTTAGCATCCTCAGCATCTTCCCAGCCCATCTCTGTGAGCTGGTACATACAGCACAGGAGGTGCAGATGTTTGAGGGATGTGTTAGCACATACATTGACTTCCCTGGAGGCCAGAGTCCATTCAGCTTGAACTAACTAGCATCAGAGACGGGTAAAAGGGCGTCATCAGGGACCAGGAGCCCAGTTGTTGGAGCTGGGAAGATTTGGGGCCTTATAGAGGCATGCTTACGCTTGTCTTCCTCCCTGTCTCCCATGATTCTCTCTGATGGTAGGATCTCCCCCTAGCTCTGTGATGTGGCCTGGAGGAGAGCCTGCAACTGCAAGGAACCATGGGAAGCCTAGGAAATGGAGTAGGCCCTGGGCAAGGAAGGCTGCCAATGACAAATCCACTCAGTTCCCCCCTTAGGAACTGAGGGGTGTGAATGACCTTGGAACAATAGCCGAGCTGGACTCTGGACACAGGATATTCAAGGCATCCCCTGTGATGAGGCACCAGCAGGCACCTGAGGTGGGCCCAGCATCCCTGCCAATGATCAGAAACGGGAGGCTGTTCAGAGCCAGGCTGGAGAGTGGCAGGCATGCTTAGACAAGAGGCACTGCAGAAAAGAGACCAAAAGTAACACACAGGCGTTTTGTTTGGGCAACAAAAGTGTATTTGTTCGACTCGTGTACAACATGAGCTCAGGCGCTGGAAAGGAAACCCTGGATGTCCTGGGAGAGACCCGGACCCACAGGATTGCAGTGGAGACTAAATTAAGGAGAAACAACACAGGGAAGAACTAGAGGAAGGGCCTGAGAGGCACTGGTAAAGAGTGAGACCTGACTGCCCAGGTACCAGGGAGTCCCTGATGGCCAGTCTTCTTTTCTTTTCTTTTCTCTTTTCTTTTCTTTTCTTTTCTTTTCTTTTCTTTTCTTTTCTTCCTTCCTTCCTTCCTTCTTTGTTACTGGCCAGCCTGGAACTATCTATGTAGACCGTGGTGGCCTTGAAATCACAGAGATCCACCTGCTTCTCCTTCCTGAGTGGGATTGCAGGCGTGTGCCTGGCTCTCAGGTGGCTTTTGAGCAGGTGGTGATGTGTGTAAATAGGTCAGGTTGTTTTTCGGTGAACCCCCCCTGGACATATCAGGGTAGAGGAAAGAATAGGAGGACAGGGGGTTCTGCTAACTTTTCTTTTAATTAAAAAGTAAATAGCCAGGAGTGGTAGAAAGTTTTTTTAACTCCAGCACTCGGGAGGCAGAGGCAGACAGATCTCTTAAGTTTGAGGCCAGCCTGATCTACAGAGTGAGGTCCAGGACAGCCAGGGCTACATAGTAAGGCCCCATCAGGAAACAAAACAAATCAAAACAACAGTAAATACGTACACATATACATGCATACATACAGATTTTTAAAAGGCATACATTAGAGAACTCGGTCACCTTCACTGAATAACCACCTTATACCACTTACTTCTTTGGTACACATTGGCGAGCGGATTCTCACTACAATCCCTTTGCAAGTGAAAAACAAAGCTCAGAGAGGTTGAAGAATCTGTAGGAGGCAGCACAGCATAGAACGAGAGAGCTAGATTCGAGCCATCTCACAACACGGACCTGACTCGGTGCTACACCCTAGGTACACACAGGTGAGAGCGAGGGGTGACCTAGCCATCCAGGTGGAAGAGAGAGTTAGAGGAGAGGGTAGCCAAGCAGCCCAGGTGCTAGAGGCCAAGGCTGAAACAGAGAAAAGAAGGTCTCTAAGGGACCACAGGATGCCCCTCAGGGCAAGTAGCAGAGGCGGGGGGGGGGGGGGGGGGGGGGGGGGGGGGGGGGGGGGGGGGGGGGGGGGGGGGGGGGGGGGGGGGGGGGGGGGGGTTTCAGTGTATTGATGGAGGGTGGGGATGGGGAGTGGTAAGGAGGGGGCTGCATCATCAGAGATGAATTTTTATAACGCAGACCTAGACCTTGGGTCTCGAACGGGATCTTTTCAGTGGGTTTGCAGAGAGAAATGGCCTCCCACCTTGTCCTCTGCCCCAGCTTGTCCTAGGGACAATTAGAAGTAAGAATCTGACGTCCCACACGTGTTAGTCGGGTTTGCTAGAGGATCAGAATAGGGTGAATCGACATATAAATAGAAAGGACAATTAGGATGGTTTATAGACTGCAGTCCAACTGTGCGGCCCCAAAATGGCAGTCTACCAGTGGAAAGTTCAAGAATCCAGTAGCTGATGAATCCTGGAAGCTGGATGTCTCAGCTGGTCTTGAGTATATGCTAGAATCCTGAAGGAGGCAGCTCTAATGCCAGTGAAGGAATAGACCTGTCAGCGAGAGTGAGGGCACGCAGGCAGAGAGTGAGCTTCCGTCTTTGCTCATTATATAGGCTGCCTGTAGCAGAGGGTGTGGCCCAGATCTTCTGACCTCAAAAGACCCAGATTGAAGGGCTGGAGAGATGTCTCGGTGGTTAAGAGCACCGGCTGCTCTTCCAGAGGTCCTGAGTTCAATTCCCAGCAACCACATAGTGGCTTACAACCATCTGTAATGGATCTGATGCTCTCTTCTTGTGTGTCTGGAGACAGCTACAGTGTACTCATATAAATAAATGCCTTTAAAAAAAATCCAAAATAAAAACAAGCTGGCTGGGCATGGTGGCATACGCCTTTAATCCCAGCACTCGGGAGGCAGAGGCAGGTGGATTTCTGAGTTCGAGGTCAGCCTGGTCTACAAAGTGAGTTCCAGGTCAGCCAGGGCTATACAGAGAAACCCTGTCTCGAAAAAAACCAACCAACAAACAAACAAAAAAACCCAACAAAACAAGCTGGGCAGTGGTGGCACACACCTTTAATCCTAGCACTTGGGAGGCAGAGGCAGGCAGATTTCTGAGTTCGAGGCCAGCCTGGTCTACAGAGTGAGTTCCAGAACAGCCAGGGTTACACAGAGAAATCCTGTCTCGAAAATCAAACAAACAAACTAACTAACTAACTAACACAAAAAACAAAACAAAAAACCTTTAATCCCAGCCCTTGAGAGGCAGAGACAGGTGGATCTCTGAGTTTGAGGCCAGCCTGGTCTACAGAATGAGTTCCAGCACAGCCAGGGCTACACAGAGAAACCCTGTCTTGGGGAAAGAAGAAACAAAACTGCAAGTGAGTCTTCCCATTTTAAATGATTTAATTAAAAAAAAAATCCCTCACAGCCCTTGGGGTTTAGTTCGTTCTAGATGTAGTCAAGCTGACAAGCAAGAGACCATCACACACATCCCAGCCCCTCATGGGCTGTGAGCAGGTCTATAGAGAAGGCTGGATGGCTTTGGAGCAGGGAAGAGGAAGGGAAGGGAGACAGCTGTGTGAGGAGGGTCACAAGGCTCCTGGGATGGTGAGGGATAGAAAGAGACATCACAGAGCTAGCGACATGGTTCTGTGACACTCACTCATCTTCTGGCCTGATTGAGTTCAATCCCAAAGACCCAAATAACAGAGGGAGAAAACTGACCCGTGAATGTGACTGTCTGACTTTCACACGTGTAGTTGTGCCCACCCCACGTTATTAAAAAATAAAATAAGAGATGGGTTAGAGAGAAGGCTCAGCTGTTGAAGGATAGGACCACAGCCAAAAGAAGAACTTGCAGCTCTTACAGAGGAGCAGTTCTGGTTCCCAGCATGCACATCAGGGGGCTGACAGATGTTTCTAACTCCAGTTTTAGGGGATCCGATGCCCTCTTCTGGCAGTCTTTGAGCACTGCACCTTCTTGCTGTACATGAGCTCTCATTTTACCTCTGTACCACCCAGGGATAAATGATTCCCCTCGCCGGGCGGTGGTGGCACACACCTTTAATCCCAGCACTCGGGAGGCAGAGGCAGGTGGATTTCTGAGTTCGAGGCCAGCCTGGTCTACAAAGTGAGTTCCAAGACAGTCAGGGCTATACAGAGAAACCCTGTCTCGAAAAAAAAAAAACCAAAATAGGGGGCTGGTGAGATGGCTCAGCGGGTAAGAGCACCCGACTGCTCTTCCGAAGGTGATAAGTTCAAATCCCAGCAACCACATGGTGGCTCATAACCATCCCATCTGGCTCCCTCTTCTGGAGTGTCTGAAGACAGCTACAGTGTACTTACGTATAATAAATAAAATAAATCTTTTTTAAAAAACCAAAATAATAATAATAATAATAATAAAAAAATTCCCCTCTCTGGGCCTGAGTTCCTTCATCTGTATGGTGAGGTGACTATGACTCTGTTACTTCATAGAGTCACATCTTGTGCAGGGAGGCAGAAGCAGGCAGATCTCTGTGTTTTCAGGGCCAGCCTGAAAACAAGCTGAGTGAGTTCAAAAGACAGCCAAGGCTACGCAGAGAAACCCTGTTTTGAAATAAAACTTAAAAATCGGAGGAGGAGGAAAGAGAAAGAGACTTTGTTTCTGGACCTCAAGTTACCTGCAAAAAAGAGACTGTCAATAGTCTCTCTGAGAGCTCAAAGTGTGTGGGCTAAGCTCTGCAGCCTCTCTCTACCTCGGCTCCCTCAGCTGTGAAATGGGACTAATAGTAGTTCCTACATAAACCTGCCTTTAGCAAATGCTGAGGGCATAGTGGGGAGGGGTGGGTCTCCTGGCTGGATCCACTGTTTCATTCACGGCCTCTCTCCCTTGGGGAAGAGCTGACCTGCAGGGATGGTGTAAAGTCCACTGGTGACTGACAGGAAAGCACCTAGAGGGCCAGAGGAGACAGGGAGGACCCACCCACCTTCTGTGTTATGGATGCATTCTGGCAAGTTCTGGTGGTTGCGAGCTCCAGCCTTGTCCAGCTGTGAAGCTGGAAGCGGGGAGGAGCCTGTAGGGCGGCCAGAACTTGGAAGCTTAGCGCCACCAGGTGGTCAGTATGAGTTCTGCTGCCTGGGAAGGCTCCAGGGAGGCACTGTGGGCATCTGCCTTGTTCCCAGGACCTTGCTTTTTACTGAAGATATTTACTGTGGTTTTTCCAACCAGGAGTCGGGGTAGAGAGTCTGGCTCTCTCCTCTGAACACAGCGTAGGTCCTCATTTGCCCTCTCCCCCCTACACCTTCTTGAAGACCAGCCTCAGGGTGGAGGTTATTAACCAGACTGGCTCTCTTGGGAGGAGCCCCAGGCTGAAGGAGCAAGGTAACTCACAGATGACAGAAAGTCGAAGCCCTGATGGAGGGAGGGATGCTGGAAGTTTCGCTTCCCCCAAAGCCCTCAGTGAGCCAAGGACTGGGTGAGAAGGGCCCCAGAGAACTTGTGGACTGTCAGCAGGATATGACGAAGCCACCCTGGCCTTTGGGGCCTGTACTGGCTGGTTTTGTGTCAACTTGACACAAGCTGGAGTTATCATAGAGAAAGGAGATTCAGGTGAGGAAATGCCTCTGTGAGATCCAACTGTAAGGCATTTTCTTAATTAGTGATGTGGGGGGGGGTGTCTTGTGGGCTCGTAGTCTTGGGTTCTATAAGAAAGCAAGCTAAGCAAGCCAGTAAGGAACATCCCTCCATGGCCTCTGCATCAGCTCCTGCTTCCTGCCCGGCTTCAGTTCCAGTCCTGACTTCCTTTGGTGACGAACAGCAATGTGGAAGTGTATGCTGAATAAACCCTTTCCTCTCCAACTTGCTTCTTGGTCATGATGTTTGTGCAGGAATAGAAACCCTGACTAAGACAGGGTCGGGTGGAGGTGGCAGGGACTGGAAGGAACATGCTGGGGACTGTGAGTAGAGAGGGTGGTGGCAGCAGCTACAGGGTCAAGGAGAAGGAAATGTTAGTTGGGGCGGGTCACCTTTTGGGCATCAGGCCTGTCTGGTTCAGTTGCCCGGGCCAGATACCTGAGAAAAGTTAGAGGGGAAGAGGTCAGGAACAGGAGGAGGGGAGGCCGGGAAAAGGAGGGTTTCCCTTAGGCTGGACACTATTCTCCATCTGCAAAGGTTGGGGATTCCAGGTGGCTCCTCCAGGGAATCCAGTGGCAGTGATATAAATGGTTTGAGGGTAGAGGATGCTGCTGCTGCTGCTGCTGCTGCTGCTGCTGCTCTGTTCTGTGAGCATGTAGACAGTTGCCTCTCACCAATAAATGTATACCGCTCTCCAGGGCCCAACTCTGAGCTCTGCCACAGAAAGGGAGGGGCCCAAGACTTCCAGGGTGGTGATACTAGTTACAGAAGGGACAGGGGCCAGAGGCCCAGGAAGCTGAGTTTGTGACAGTCCAGGCAGAAGAGAAAGGTGTTTGGGGGATGGGGGTGGGGACGCAGGATGGGGTCCAGTGTAAGATGAAAACACAGAGCCCCTCACTCAACAGCTTGTGTGGTTGTTTTGGCATCAGAGCAGGGAATCAGCTGTCTGTCGGACCCATGTAGGTGCAGCCTGCATGATGGCACTGGCCACATACCAGGAAGGTGGCCCTGGGGGCTTGAGAGACAGGCAGGGAGGCAGGAGAACCCTCTTTGATACCCTCAGATCAGCATCTGACTTGAGTTCCTTCCCTCCCTCCACCTGGTCACCTCCCTCCATTCTGCTGTGGGGCTGCATGCAGTACAGGCCCTGCTCTCTCCTCTAACCTCTGTGATCCTAGGAGACTCCTAGTCCAGCTAGGCGGCTCCGCACAACTACCCAAAGGCAGTCAGGTACCTAGCGTCTTCCCCCCACTTCCTTCACTTATAGATTATATCCTTTTGGGGGAAGAGTCTACTTTGGGGTAAAATGTCTACATGCAAAAATTTGTACTTTTACATTATTGCCATAGATATACAATTTTTTTTTTTGAGACAGGGTTTCTCTGTGTAGCCCTGGCTGTTCTGGAACTCACCCTATAGACCAGGCTGGCCTCGAACTCAGAAATCTGCCTGCCTCTGCCTCTGCCTCTGCCTCTGCCTCTGCCTCTGCCTCTGCCTCTGCCTCTGCCTCTGCCTCTGCCTCTGCCTCCCGAGTGCTGGGATTAAAGGCGTGCACCACCACGCCCAGCAGATATACAATTTCTAAATACACAGGTATAATATAGTATGGTTTTACAAGACTCATTGAGAAACATAAACCCTGACCTACCCCTTTCTGGCCCCCTGAATCCCCCACTGCACCCCTACCCTTTACCAGGGCCACTGTGCCATTCACCTGGCTCCCATTGTGTGAATCTCTGAGTGAAAACTACAGACCCGTGAGTTCCTTTCCCATGGTTCACTGCCAGCCTGATGCCTCGCCCTC
The DNA here is from genome assembly GCA_902729485.2 of Mus minutoides. Taxonomy (NCBI): domain Eukaryota; kingdom Metazoa; phylum Chordata; class Mammalia; order Rodentia; family Muridae; genus Mus; species Mus minutoides. Next base: position 1,938,578 of record LR749703.1, on the reverse strand, counting down.
CAGGCTCCTGGGAAGGTGATATACCTGTGGTTAGGACAGTATTCAGTCTTCTAGCAATGAGATCATTTGAGATCATTTGAGTGTTCTGTGCAGCTGTGGGCTGGGATGTGCTGATACACTGAAGAGTGTTCAGCTTCTCCAAGTTATCTTTAGTTTTCTTGGAGGTGCTTTTGTTTGTTAGTATGGTGGTTTGGATGAGAATGCCCCCCCCCAGGGGTTCATACGTTTGAATACGTGGTCTCCAGCTGGTGGAACTATTGGAGAAGGATTAGGAGGTGTGGCCTTGGGCTGGTGAGATGGCTCAGCGGGTTAGAGCACCCGACTGCTCTTCCAAAGGTGATGAGTTCAAATCCCAGCAACCACATGGTGGCTTACAACAAGATCTGACACCCTCCTCTGGTACGTCTGAAGTCAGCTACAGTGTACTTATGAAGAATAATAAGAATTGAATCCTTGGACCGGAGAGACCAACCGGAGCAAGCCAGGCTGTCCGGAGCGAGCGGAGCCGAACGGGGATGGCCGAACGGGGATGGCCGGAGCAAGCGGGGACACCGGAGCTAGCAGGGCTGGAGCGAGTGGGGCCGAACGGGGATGGCCGGAACGAGCAGGGCCAAACCGGAGCAAGCGGAGCCGATCAGAGCGAGCGGGGCTGGCTGGAACAAGCGGGGGCCGTACGGGGGCGGCCGGGAGCAAGTGGGGCTGGCCGGAGCGAGCGGGGTCTAGCAGAGCGAGCGGGGTTGACCGGAACAAGGGAAAAAAAAAAGGAGGTGTGGCCTTGTCATTGGGAGGCATGTCACTGCGGGGGTGCGGGGGGGGGGGGGGGGGGGGGTGGGCTTTGTGGTTTCATAAGATTCACTCGGTCCTCAGTGTGCTCTCTGCCTCCTGCTTGTGGATCAAGACACAGCTCTCAGCTGCTGTTCCTGCAACCCCCTGCCATACTTCACCACTTAGAATTTAACCCTCCGGCACCCTAAGCTGAATTCAACAAGTTCTCTTATTAGTTGCCGTGGTCATGGTGTCATATCAAAGCAATAGGAAAGTAACTTTCCAGTTAGGTAAAGTCCCCAGGGCCCTTCAAGGACTCACATGAGAAAGCTGGGCATGGTGGTATATGTATGCTCTAATGCCTGCACTGGGGAGATGGGAACTGGCTAATGTCTGTGGCTCACTGGCTTGCCCAGCCTAGCCTACTCGGTGAGCTCCAGGCCAGTGAGAGACCCTGTGATAACAAAAGTTGGACACGGAGTTGTTCTTCACATACATATATGCGTCCCCGCTGGTATAAACAATACGTGCATACACAGACACACATGTACACACACCTTTTAGGTGCTATATATATATATATATATATATATGTGTGTGTGTGTGTGTGTGTGTGTGTGTGTGTAAAACATTCAGAGACTAGCATTATGCCATCTATGTAATGAAGCCTTTTGCAAAGGGTAGTCAGTCAGGCTTCCGAGGTCCCGCTGGAGCCCAAGCCAGTGCCAGCTACTTTCCGGGCTCAGCAGCTAAGGAGATACTGAAAAGTTAGCCAAGCCTAAAGGGTCTCTTTGCTTGTATGTTGTTTCTTCAAATGATAAATGTTGGGTTAGTGTTTAGTTAGAAAGTGCCTTTCTCAGCCAGGCGTGGTGGCTCAAGCCTTTAATCCCAGCACTCGGGAGGCAGAAGCAAGTGGATTTCTGAGTTTGAGGCTAGCCTGGTCTACAAAGTGAGTTCCAGGACAACCAGGGCTACACAGAGAAACCCTGTCTTGAAAAAAAAAAGAAAGAAAAGAAAGTGCCTTTCTCAGCCCCCGAAGTCAATGGTCATTTCTCACAAGCTGTCCATCCATCATCCTGGAGCGCTACCTGCTGAGCTGCATCCTTCTCCCAGCAGACTTGGCGAGGCCACCTCGTTGCTCAGCCTGCTCCTGCCTGCCTTCCCAGCTGGCTCTGCCTGGTGGGATCTGGGTTGGTGCTGTGCCTGGCCTGGATTGTCTCTTTTCCCCTCAGCCATACCTGGTTTTGGTGTTTCAAGACAGGGTTTCTCAGTGAAGCCTAGGGCTGTCCTGGAATTCGCTCTGTGGACCAGGTTGACCACAGAGATCTGCCTGCCTCTGCCTCCTGAGTGCTGGGGTTAAAGGCGTGTGCCACCACTAGCCTAGCTCCGGTTTAAAACCATTTCAATTGTATTTTTGCCTTATGATACATCCACAGTCATTCTACCGCCCACACAGCTAGCCACGCCCACACAGCTAGCCACCCAGTGATGTCTGCTTCCTGGCCAAGCTCATGCCTCCCCCTGCTCTTGCTCTTTGCACACCTCCCTGCCTCGGCGTTCCTCTCCTTAGTGGTTGGTTTTACCATCGCTAGTTAGTTATGGGTTTGTTGGTTCATTTGTGGCTTTGTGATAGATCATATGAATCCCAGACTGGTCTTGAGCTCTCTAAATAGCTGAGAATGGATGGCCTCGAGCTTTTTCGTCTTCCTGCCTCTACTTTCTGAGAACAGAGACTAAGGTTAGTAAGCTCCGTACCTCCGGACCACTTTGTGTGTGCTGACTGAGTGCATCATTCTGTGGGTTTGGAGGTGGAGACGCAGCTTAGTGCTTTTGTCCGTTCAGTATTTTAAAAGATTTTTTTTTTTTTTTTTTTTTTTTTTTGGTTTTTCGAGACAGGGTTTCTCTGTATAGCCCCGGCTGTCCTGGAACTCACTTTGTAGACCAGGCTGGCCTCGAACTCAGAAATCCGCCTGCCTCTGCCTCCCGAGTGCTGGGATTAAAGGCGTGCGCCACCACGCCCGGCTTAATTAAAAGATTTTTTTTGTTGTTGTTTGTTTGTTTTTGAGACAGGGTTTCTCTGTATAGCCCTGGCTGTCCTGGAACTCACTTTGTAGAACAGGCTGGCCTCAAACTCAGAAATCCGCCTGCCTCTGCCTCCCAAGTGCTGGGATTAAAGGCGTGTGCCACCACGCCTGGCTTTGTTCGGCTTCTTGCATGCCCCTTGTGGTTCATTCCGTTTCAAGTCTGTGTCATGACCCAGCTTGGACTTAACTTGTCCGACCTCCTGGATTTAGGGGCTGTTTCCAGTTCGGGTGGTATAAATATTGTGGCGATGAGTATTTTGAAACGAGCTCTCTGTTGCGCATTTGGAAGAGTCACCCTGACGACTGTCCCAGGGAGGCTATTGGGAGGCTTGAGTGTGTTCAGGTGTGCCAAGATTTGCCCAGATTTCCCAAGCACACTATGGATCAGTACACTAGCCTTTGCTGCAGTCAGCTGTGTCAGCTCGCCTTACCCCTCGTGCGTGTCGGCACTTGCAGAAAGTGACCTGTCAGATGCCAGTCAAGTAGGGGGTGAAGTTATAGCTCATTTGTGGGGCTCTTTCTGCTTGCTTTATGTTTGTGCACATGCTCATGTGCCTGTGTGCGAATGCACCCATGCACACTCGGAGACGGAGATCAATTCCCGGTGTCTTTCTCTGTCAATCATCTAAAAATTTGAATTTGAGTGTTGAGCAAAGGTATGTGGGCATGCATGTGCCAAAGGCATATATATGGTAGGAGTTACAGATGATGGTTGGCAGCCATATGGGCGCTGGAAACTGAACTTGGGCCCTCTGCAAGAACAGTAAGAGCTCTCAACCACTGAGCTATCCCTCCAGCCCCACACTTTTTTTTTTTTTTTTTTAGTTGAGCTTCTTTGCGGTCCAGGTAGACTTCTTGCTTTGTAGCTGAAGATGACTCTGATTGGTCCTGCCTCCACCTCTGAGTTGCTGGGGTTACAGACACGCGCCATCATCTGGATGCTCTTTTTTTTTTTTTTTTTTTTTCCTCTCTCCTTAAGAAATGATTTCCCGGGGCTACAGAGATGATTCAGAGGTTAAGAGCACTGACTGCTTCCCCCCCCCCTCCCCCCGAGACAGGGTTTCTCTGTATAGTCCTGGCTGTCCTGGAACTCACTTTGTAGACCAGGCTGGCCTCAAACTCAGAAATCCGCCTGCCTCTGCCTCCCGAGTGCTGGGATTAAAGGCGTGTGCCACCACGCCCGGCTCACTGACTGCTTTTTAAGCTGTCCTGAGTTCATTCCCAGCAACCAACCACATGGTGGCTCATGACCATCTGTAGTGAGATCTGGCGCCCTCTTCTGGCCTGTAGGCATATATGCAGGCAGAATGCTATACATAATAAATCTTGGGGTGGGTGGGTGGGTGGGGAATGATTCCCAGCTATTCCACTCCTGGGCCCATACCCAAACAACTCTGTGTCCTGCCACCACGACACTTGCATACTGATACTTAGTGTTTCTCTATTCACAAGGCAAACAGATTGAAGGAGCTTAGATGACTGTTGGCGGGTGAATGGATATGTGGTGTGTATATAAAATGAGATGTGTGGATTCGCTGTAAGGGGAAAGGGAGCCATGAGATTTGAAGAAAAAAATGGATGGACCCAGAAAGTGTAATAATATTAAGCAGTGTGACCCAAACTTTGAAAGAAAAAAAAAATGCATGTTCTCCCTCAGATGCAGCAGATTCTAGCCTATAATGTATGCATGTATATGTGTAGACAGCTGTAAGTGTGGGTAAAGTAAAACATTTAGAAATAAGACCAGGAGAGGGTAATACTAGTCGATGAAGAAGGACAGAATGCGGAACGACGTAAGCCATGAAAAGGACAGCAAACTCAGCTGATTGGTACTTTTCTTCCTGATTTCACCTCTCCTCCTCCTCCTCTCCCCCCCCCCCCTTCTCCTTCTTCATCTTCTTTCCCGCAAGACAGGGTTTCTCCATGGAGCCTGGCTGCTCCAGAACTCCCTGTACAGATTATGTTGGCTGAACTCACAGATCTGTGTGCTTCTGCTGGGGTTAAAGGCATTCACCATTGCTGCCAGTGTAGTTTCGTTTTTATGGTTGATATGCGAATTCAATTTTCCTGAAGGAGTAAGAAACGTTTTTGTATTTCAGAAGAATCCAGCATGGTTCTTTCTTTGAGACAGGCACTGAGAATGCTGGGCTCTGTCTTTAATTACACTGACCGTCTGCACAGTGGCAATTAGATGTGGCTCGTCACTGAGTGCATTTGTCACACTGACCCACTTAAGAGTGTTTTCTCTTCATTTGTTCCTCTGGAACAGTAATTACAGACCACTGTGAGTCACCACACAGTGCTGGAAATGAACCCAGGTCCTCTGCAAGAGCAGCAGGTGCTCCTAGCTTCTGAGCCACCTCTCCCCATAATTATATTTTTAATATTATTAACATTCCAGAGTTTATCATTTACACTAGGTTTTAAACCACAGAGAGTCCATATTATTAGTCAGTAGGCCCCCAACTGAACCGTTCCCACAAGGACACCCAGTAATTTTAGGACCATTTGCCAGAAATATCTTTGACCCATTGGATTAATAATTTCCCCATACACGCACACACACAGAATCTATAGATGCGCTTTCTGTATTCAGCCCCTCTCCCTCTTCTTCCCTTCCTCTTTGTGGATTTTGGGACAGGGAGACTCTCCTTTCTGTCCCGTTGCCCCATTTGTCCCGTTTCATGTTAATCAAACGCTGTCTTGTTTGCTTTATGGTCTGCTGCCTTGTAGGAGTGTTGGGCATGCGCAAGCCGTGGTACACATGCGCAGATTCTCCCCTTCCACCACGTGGGTCCTGGGGCTCAGACTTTGGTCCTTGGGCTCCATGGCAGGCTCTTTTAGTTGTTGGGCCATCTCAAGGGTCCCTCCTCCCGTTTGTATTTTGTTGCCCTACTGTTTAGGAAAGCATTATCAGATAAATATCTAATGCAAACCATACATACAAGTTGCAGGTATAATTTGAAATTAAAATAATATTATTTCTTTTTATTTTATTATTTTTGTTTTGTTTTGTTTGAGACAGGGTTTCTCTGTATAGCCCTGGCTGTCCTGGAACTCACTCTGTAGACCAGGCTGGCCTCGAACTCAGAAATCTGCCTGCCTCTGCCTCTCAAATGCTGGGATTAAAGGCGTGCGCCACCACGCCTGACGATTTCTTTTTATGTTCATTGTTGTTTTGCCTGCATGCATGTCCGTATGAAGGTGTTGGATCCCCCAGAACTAAGAGTATAGGTCCTTGTGAGCTGCCTTGTGGATGCTGGGAATTGAATATGGGTTTTCTACAAGAGCAGCCAGTGTTCTTGACTGCTGAACTGTAATTAAAAAAAATTTTTTTTAATGATGTTTTTTAAGTGCTTTAATTTCCCAGTAGTGGGAAAGAAAACATACAAGGAAAGTGGACCTGCTTAGAAAGTTTCTTTGAACAACTCTTGTCTGTGTTGTCTGAAAATGGACAGTTTAGTTTGCAATTTAACAGCAGTAGCTCCATCCACTTTCGAACACTTTATGGATATATCGGTAGCCCAGTTTAGTAGCGTCCTGATAACAAACATAAATCAGTGCCGCCGACGCAGCGATGGCGGTGGTGGCACTGCCTAGTAGAGACAGCCAGGCATCAGCCTTAGCTCCTGTCAGTCAGAGGGATTAGAAAGAAGACATGGGACCCACAAACGTTAGTTCTCTAAACAAGCCACGTTCACGCGGCCACCCCATTGTCCCTCCAAAACTGCATGTGTCCTCTACAGACCTTGTCTCAACATGTGTCTTGTCTTAGCATGTGTCTTGCTTTAACACATGCGTCTGTCTTAGCTGACATCATTTTGTCAATCAGCCCGAATCCACAGAAACGACAAGAAACTATAACACAGCACCAGAAGTTTTTTTGGTGCATTTCTCTCCGTAGAATCCCAACAAATGTAACTCAGCTCTGTAACGTAAGGTGGGCCAATACATGTGTACTGTTAATAAAAAGTATTTTATCATCTGTCCTTTTATATGTTTGTTTTTAATAGAATATCTTTTCTCTTGTGTCTGCTTCAGCAAAATGTTCTTTTGAGTCTGTCTTAGCCTTTTACTTCTATGTCCACTTTAATGAAATGTTCTTTTATGTGTTTGCCCCAACAAAACGCCATCTAACTGACTTTTCAAAGAACCCTTAAGTTTTTACTTCACTGAGCAATTTCTCCAGCCTCATAATTTGAAATTTAATAATAGCTACATTAAAAAATTAAAACAAGTGAAATTAATTTTTTTATATTTTATTTAGCCTCGTATATCAAAATACTATCATTCCAGAATAGTATTAAGTAGTGAGGGCTTGGTTTTGCTCTTTTTTTTTTTTTTTTTTCTAAGATTTATTTTATTTATTATATGTAAGTACACTGTAGATGTCTTCAGACACTCCAGAAGAGGGCGCCAGACCTCGTTACGGATGGTTGTGAGCCACCATGTGGATGCTGGGATTTGAACTTATCACCTTCGGAAGAGCAGTCGGGTGCTCTTACCTGCTGAGCCATCTCACCAGCCCCTGGTTTTGCTCTTTGAAACATGGTTTCAAATTGTAGCCTGGGCTAAAACTCACAATGACCCTGCTGCTTCTGCCTTCCAAGTAATTACAGGCAGGAGCCACAGCCCAGCTAGCTAGTTACCGCTATGTTACACTGGGATTGGGAGTATTGGCTTTTCAGTGGTGTTGATTCTTTTTTTTTTTTTTTTTTTGGTTTTTCGAGACAGGGTAGCCCTGGCTGTGTAGCCCTGGCTGTCCTGGAACTCACTTTGTAGACCAGGCTGGCCTCGAACTCAGAAATCCTCCTGCCTCTGCCTCCCAAGTGCTGGGATTAAAGGCGTGCGCCACCACGCCCGGCTCGTGTTGATTCTTTTTGAGCCAGGGTTTCACTGTGTGTACCTGACTGGCCCTGACTGGCCCTGACTGGCCCTGAACTCCCAGAGAACTGATTACTTGGCTTCTCAGTGCTGGAATTAATTGTGTGCGTGATTATCTCTGGTACCATCTGTGAAGTCTGTATTTGATACTCTGTCTCTCTTGGGGTACACACTTTTCAAGTGCTCCATAGTCACTGTGATTCTGGTCACCCATGCAGGCCATACTGATACAGGGGAAAGTGGAGTCCCTTCTTGGGGTTCTTAGGGAAAGTGGAGTCCCTTCTTGGGGTTCTTAGTTTCTTTTTTTTTTTTAAGATTAAAAAAAATTTTTTTATTAGATATTTTCTTCATTTATATTTCAAGTACTATCCCAAAAGTCCCCTATACCCTCCCCCCGCCCTGCCGTTCCCCTGTACTGGGGCATATAAAGTTTGCAAGACCAAGGGGCCTCTCTTCCCAATGATGGCCGACTAGGCCATCTTCGGCTACATATGCAGCTAGAGACATGAGCTCTGGGGATACTGGTTAGTTCATATTGTTGTACCACCTATAGGGCTGCAGACCCCTTCAGCTCCTTGGGTACTTTCTCTAGCTCTTCCATTGGGGGTGTGTTCCTATAGATGACTGTGAGCATCCACTTCTGTATTTAAGATTGATTGATTGATTGATTTAATGTATGTAAGTACACTGTGTGTTTTCAGACACACCAGAAGAGGGCATCAGATCCCATTACAGATGGTTGTGAACCACCATGTGGTTGCTGGGAGTTGAACTCGGGACCTCTGGAAGAGCAGCCAGTGCTCTTAACCTCTAAGCTGTCTCTCCAGCCCATCTTAGTTTCATTAACAAAAGAATTTAAGACTAGGCTCAAAGGTGGAGAGCACAAGGGCATTTTTGTTAGAGTTTTAGGAAAACTCTCAGCAAGAGGCAAATCACAGCAGCTGTCCAGACAAGGATGGAGGAGAGAAAGGAAAAGGCCATTTAAGCTGGCCTGGAGGTCATGTGATCAATGGACATCTATGGCAGGGAGGGAAACTTTAGCATAAGCCCAACATGCTGGAGCAAACGCCCAGAGGGTTAAGGAACGCGTGCTTAGAAAAAGACAGATAAATAAATAAGAGGGCTGGAGAGATGTAGTGGCTTATCCAGAAGTCCTGAGTCCCATTCCCAGGAACCACATGGTGGCTCACGACCATCTGTAATGGCACTTAATGCTCTCTTCCGTCATGCAGGCACACGAGCAAACAGAGCACTCATTTACATAAATAAATTTTTAAAAATAAATAAATAAAAGGAAAAGTTACGAAGTTCAGAAAACCAGGTGGACTCAAGACCCTTGCAGAGAGTGGTTACAGTCTGTAAACCACTGCACCCCCCCACCCCCACCCCCGTGGGCTTGGCCCAGAATAAGCCCGCCTCCCTAGGGGGTGGTCCTTTAGTCTAAGGGATTGAACCCGCTGGACTGGAATTGTGAGCCTCCACTGAAGCTGCAGACTTAGTTTTCTTGACCTGGAGTTGAGTGTTTGCTTTTCCTACTCCTACCGTCTGGCTGGCCCAGTGTGCAGTGGAAGAGGGCTGAACCCACCGGGGCGGTCTATCACCAGCGGATGCCTCCCGCAGCTCGGCACTAAAGAGGAAATTTGTGGTACATTTTAACCCCCTTGGTATATTCACAGGGAGTGAACCATTTCCTTAGGAATAAATCATTCTCTTGTGGATCTAATGTGCTTTGATTAAAAAAAAAAAAAAAAAAAGTAAGCGGGGCTTGGTGGCAATCCTGTAATCCAGAAGCAGGAGGCCAGTGACCATCACAGTCCACTCCTAGCTCACCAGGGAGGGGGCCCATTAATCTTTTTTTGTTTTTGTAAGTGGCTTCCCCATTTCCAATACTCTGTAGATTATTCACTTTTTTACCCTTGGTGTTAGCTAGTTGTATCTTATCTCTCTCCCTCTTTTTTTCTTGGCTATTTTTCCCAGAGGATTGTCAACACTTAAATCCTTTCTAAAGAAATAAAATAAAATTACCAGCACTCTGGAGGCAGAGGCCGGCAGACTGAGTTCCAGGCCAGCCTGGTTCACAGAGTGAGTTCCAGAACAACCAGGGCTACACAGAAACCCTGTCATTAAAAACCAAGGGAAGAAAAGAAGGAAAACTGTAGACGCTGTAGAAAAGTCCTTTAATAAGGTTACAAATCTCGTTAAATTTTCCGGTCTCTTACTATTTTTCTTCATGTCTGCTGAGGGCAGGGAGTAAACCTCTGACTCTTAATTTGTGGATTCCTATGTGTTTTGTGTCTTCCTCCCCCACCCCTTCAGCTGTGGTGTTTTGCATGCCAATTCGAAGCCATTCTCCTGGTAAAACGGTCCCTTTATTTAGAAGGGGCTTCCTTTGTCTTTGTGATAGGTTTTCCCTCATATTTAAATGGCTCCGTAGGGTCCAGCCTCTTCCCTTGCCTCTGTTTGTCCCCCATCCGGTTACTGTCCCTCCTTTACAAACACCCCTTTCGTATTTACATTGTGCAAACTGCATCAGCTGGGGAATGCCGCCTTTTTTTTTTTTTTTTTTTAATTGACCCCAGTATTAGTTCCCTACGTTTACTGAGTCACAGGACATTTGAACTTAAATCATGTGTTTATATTTCTCTCTTCTTGCTTGGTTGCTTTTCTCGGTGTTTCTAACCTTGGCAACTTGTAGACTTCTCCGATTTTTAAATTTTGCTCCGGGGTGTGTGTAAGGATATTAGCATACTTGAACTCCGCTCACCCCTGTTACTCTGCCTCTTGTTTCCCATCTGTTTTGTTTTTGGAAACGGGGTTTCTGCTTTTTTTTTCCTTTTTTTTTTTTTTAATGCCACCAGTGTTTTCATTGTCTCTTCCTTATTACATGAGACCTCAGATCCTTCTGTCCTCCGCCCCACCCCCAGAATACCCTGTGCCCCGCTTGTCTATCTAGTTCTTGGGTTGGAATTCCCCTTAGGGATAGGGCAATTTCTAATGTCTGTATTCGTAAATATCTTCGTTGTATATTTGTTCTTAGTAGATATTTCCACGGAATATATAGTTCTGGATGATGGTAATTTTATCTGGAGACAAGGATATGCCATCCCCTGCCTTCTAGCTTCCTTTGCACTTGATTAAAAAAAAAATTTCAGGTGCCAATGTAACATTCTTTCTTTTTTTCTTCTTCGCCAGATATAGGTGCTTAGAGTTTATTCTAAGAATAGGAGACCCCAGGATGCTTCTAAGCACTGAGTGTGACTGGTCGGGTCTGGTGGTAGAAATGTAACATTCTTTCTTTTTTTCTTCTTCGCCAGACATAGGTGCTTAGAGTTTATTCTAAGAATAGGAGACCCCAGAATGCTTCTAAGCACTGAGTGTGACTCGTCGGGTCTGGTGGTAGAAAGCGCACTGGATCACTGGGCCCCGTGGGGGAGGGGATTGTTGCTAAGAATCCAGGCTGTGGGGGTGGTGATGTTGAGGGGGAAGCCCTGAGTCACCTCCAGAAGGTCAGAGCAGCAGGAATGAGGAAGAAATGGGAGGATTTGGGGGCGACTCGGACCTGTCCTCCACAGTGCCGAAAACTGAAAAGGCTTGGTGCTGGCTCCGGGGTGAGGACTTCTTCCTTCCACATTTAGTTGGGGCAAACGGTCTGCAAACCAAGGGCGCGGTGGAAAACCACTGGAGTCCAGGCTGTGGTGGGATCTGCAGACCGCAAAAGCAGGTCCCCACCTAGGTGTTAGCTCCTAGCCTGGCCCCTCTGGGTAGGACGCTTGTGCTAGCGGTGCGTTTTCGCATCACCGGCTAAGACTGGTTTGGGTTGATGGGTGGAAGCGGGGATGCCGAGGTACCTGTTCAGGCCTGCCTAGATAAGACTCCGGGTGGAAAGCTTTGCTGTCTGTCCCCCCTGCTGCGCGACAGACCCGACCCGGCCCGGCCCGGCCCGGCCTTGTCTCCTTTGTAGAGAAGGAAACTGGCTGTTCTAGAATTCACTGTGTAGAACAAGATGGCCTCGAACTCAGTGATATGCCTGGCTCTACCTCCCGAGTGCTGGGATTAAAGGCAAAAGTACTACCTCCAACTTTAAAGGTTTTGCCTTATTTCTGAATAAATACTTATGTGTATGAGTGGTTGCTAGCCTGCGTGGATGTATCTGCACGCAGTGGATGAGTATATCAGATGATAGATAGTATGGATTAACATGGAGCCACAGTTGTGAACCATGTGAGAAGCGGGAACCAACCCAGGTCCTCTGAAAGAGCAGAAGTGGTATCTCTCCGACCCTTGTTTCAATTTATTTATTTGAGACAGGGTCTTACATAGCTAAGGTTGGCCTTGAACTCCGATCTTCCTGCCTCAGCTGTCCAAATACTGAGATTACTTGCTTGCTATTCTCAGCTTCAAGGCCACTTCATTTCGGATCTTCCCAGTCTTTAGGGGGACTTGAGAAGACTGATCAAATCCAGCCCAGAAGACGAACAGAGAGATGGGGTGGACCTTAGATTGCCAGGAGCATCAGACCTGCTGCCGGCTGCCCAATTTGGTCAGCAGGCGGGGTTAAGGAGTAGGGCGTGGCTCCGGCAGCGAGGGGGCGGAGCTGACCCTCTGGGCGCTTTCAGAGGCACGCGCGCGCGCACCCGTCTCTGGCGCTGGGGAAAACGTTGCGCAGGTTCAAAAATGAAACGTCGGCGGCGTGAGAGATCACTAGGGGGTGTGCGCGCGTGCGCGCGAGCCTAACGGGGTCCCCGCTGTCCCGAGCATCGCGCGCAGCCTCCGCGGCCCCGCAGCTCCACCCCCGGCCCGGCCCGGTTCGGTCCCGGGCCCACTCGCCCGCCGCCCCGCATGGAGCTGTCAGCCATAGGCGAGCAGGTGTTTGCGGTGGAGAGCATCCGGAAGAAGCGCGTGCGGAAGGTGAGGCTGCTGGGGGCGGCTCCCGGGACAGGGCGAGGTCGCCTCCTGCTCCCCAGCACCGCCCACTCCAGGTTAGGCAGAGCAGAAAGTGGTGCGGGGTGACCTGGGGACCCTGGGCTGTCTGGCGGGTCTCCACATCCTGTTCCTCACTTTCCCCGCCACTATGTAGGGCCAGTAGAGTTAAAGTTGTTGTCCTCAGATGTTGGTGCATCCGAGGCCACATGGGATGGAGATGAAGATGGGACTAGAGATCCTATTCCGCCTCGTCCCCTTTACGCTCACTTTCGAGGAGGCTAAAGCTCAAGTTGATGAGTGTGTTAGAGTCAAAGTGAGTCTCGAACTCGGCTCTCTGGATATTTAGTACCAAGTCCTTTGAAGTTGGCAGCAGAGCTTTGGGAAAGTCTCCTGTGGCCTCTGAAGTTTTCTTTTTGGACTTTGACCTTCCCGATCCCAACCCCCCAGGGCACACCTTTCTTCTCAGCTCCCATTCCTCCCCTCCCCCAACCTTCCAGCCGGCTGCTGCTGCTCTGAAGCCGGGGCCACTGTTGTTGGGGCATCCTCGAAGCTCCTCCCACCTCTGCCAAGGCCTTTTACACACACACACCCTGAGATTTAAGGAGGCGGTTTTGCCGCGCTTAGGACCGCACACCTCAGCCTGCAGTTTCCTATCCAGACCTCAAGTGTATGATCTTTGTGCATGTGCTTGCTGATGGGCTCATCCCAGAGTGAACTTGGAGCTGGCCATATGCAATGAAAATAGTTCCTGTCCTGGATCTAAGGAAGGGTCCCCTTTCCTTTTCTCCCTGCCATCTCTTTCGGAGGCTCCTGGCAGCCACCTTTTTTCCATTTGGCTGAAGTGCAGGCATGGGAGTTTCTGCTGTAGCATCCTCAGCACGGGTTTGGGTGGGCCCGAGGTAGGTGGCTTGGAGCTTGGCAATCTATTGGTTAGGGTTGCTTTTTTTCCTTGCTGTTTCGCAGTAGGTACTAGACTGAAGCGGGTATAGACATCATCTCCTCTAACAGGGAACAGGGGGTGGGTCAGACAGGGGACTCATTCACTCAACTCAACACTCCCAAATCTCTACCGAGGCGGCAGTGTACTCTAGAGCTCAAGGCTCCCATTTTTCTCTCAGAACTGGCTTTCTGGCAGAGGACAAGGATGCAGGAGGAAGTAAAGATGGATGCCTTTGGTGGGACTAGGTGCTTTTCGTAAAGAGCTGTCCACTGCATGGTGCTAGGGGGGAACTCAAAGCTCTCCCATGTTGATATTTCATCCAGTGCATGGTGCTGGCCAGGACACTTAAAGACTCCTTTCCCTTGAGGCTCCAATTCCTAACAAGTGGAGGGCCTGCTGGGTGGCCTCTGCCTGAGGCTTCTTTTTTTGAAAGTGAGGCATCACGGACCTGGCGTGGGACTTGCCACCGCTCAAGGCTCTGCATGCACAGTCCCACGTGGTCTCAGTTTCTCTCTGTGAATCTTGGATTCCAGGGATGTCTGGGATCAGATACACTCCCGTGGGGCAGCAAGGAGGCCTATGGGGGATGTCGAGTGGTAGCCAGAGTTTTTTTGGGGGTAACAGTTGACAGGTTGACAGTCCAGGTTGACAGTCTTGAGGTTCACAGGTTGGTTATCCTGTGTTGTGGCAGATCCTTTCTCCTTTATCGGCCCAAAGGTGGGGGTAGAGTGTGTGGGTCTCACCCTATCTCCTTTCTTCTTTTCACAGGGCAAAGTTGAATATCTGGTGAAGTGGAAAGGATGGCCCCCCAAGTAAGAGTCCTTTGTGTGTCCCCTGTCTGTCATCCTCTCACCAGGCTGGCCCTTAGTTCCCATTGCTTTTATAGCAAACATTCCTCAGTCACCAGCTTTTCTAGGCCTTAATTCCCCCCTGGTAAGAGGTGGCCTGCTTGTCCCCCTCAGCCTGCTCCCTTGCTGGCCGTGAAGCAAAGGCCCCAGCATCTTGGCTTCTGAAATGGCTGCAAGCCAAGGGGAGGAGGTCCCCATGTGGGGCAGGTTCAGGGCTAGGTGACAGGGGAACCTTGGGCAGTGGCTCCCCAGTCCTCACTGCCTTCAGTGTAGGGAAGGGTAGAGCCTGGGTCATCTTGGGTTTGGATGGTGCTCTCTTGCCTACAGAGTAAATTACCAGGCATTCTTTTTTTTCTTTCTTTTTTTTTTTTTTTTTTAAGTAGCTGTGATTCTGAGCTTTTCAGGTGAAGAAACAGAGTCAAAGACAATGAGCAACTTTCCTTGGGTCACACAGCAAGGGGAGGCAGAGCTGAGCCTGCTCATTTCCAGGCTTCTCTGAAGTCCCAGTAGTCTCTCTTGTTGTTGTTGTTGTTGGTTTTTTTGTTTTTTTTTTTTTTTTTGGTTTTTTGAGACAGGGTTTCTCTGTATAGTCCTGGCTGTCCTGGAACTCACTTTGTAGACCAGGCTGGCCTCGAACTCAGAAATCCGCCTGCCTCTGCCTCCCAAGTGCTGGGATTAAAGGCGTGCGCCACCACGCCCGGCCCCAGTATTCTCTCTTAATGTTGTGGGGTAGAGAGCTAGGTTTGATACCCAGCACAGCCGGTGGGCCTCTGGTGCTGAGGCCTAACCAGGAGTCTCTCGCTAACCAGTCACCTCCCAGCAGAGAGTTGCTGCCGGTGAGAACAGGCTAGATATACAGGACCTCTCTATTGGCTTGTGAATGATCTGCCCTGCCTCCTGGACAATCCCTCTGCTTTCCTGATGGCTCTTGACAGCCTCTGGACAGGACTTTCTTCTGTCTGTATGTGGGAGGGGTGGAGGGCTGACCTCGTGATTGGGTCCTGAGATATCATGGAGAGATGATGGGAAAGAGGGGAAGACAGCCAGCCCCCTCAAGTGCCTCAATTTTCCCCTCTGTAAAGGGGGTTCAGTGGCCCAGGCCTTCACTTTCTCCCAGGCGGTCTGGGTATTGGTTCAGGGTGGACTGCAGGCAGGCATCCAGGTGTTGTACCTGATGGCTGACACACAAAGCACACATTGTCTTCCCTTCCCTCTTCTCCCTCTTCCCCTTCCCATCTTCTATTCCCAAATGCCCCTCCATTGGTCACTAGTGGTCAGTGTCCTCAGAGGGGCTCAGCTGCGCTATCTTCATTCATCTGCAGCTGACCATGTCAACAGCTTCCCTGAGGAGAACGGGAGCCTAGTGCCTTGATAGCCCTCCTGTCTGCTCAGAGCCATTTGACTAGATCATCTGAGAATGACACCTCCTCTCCCCTTTGCTGCCTGGCTTCCCTGTGGCCACCTGGGAGCCCTTGGGCAAGTCCTCCCAGCTCTGTTTGCAAGTCTTCAAATACTAACCCCCAAACCATCTCCTAGAGCCAATCGTTCTGGGGGTTGGACTGATATGTACGGGGGGGGGGGGGGACCATAAACCCTGCTTTTCTTTTTGGAAATAAAGATTCTATTCCAAAATAGGAGCTTAAAGATTGCTTAGAAAAATGCTAACTACTCAGGGAGAAACTGAGGCTCAGAGAGAGGAGGTCATTACAGGACCATAACTGCCAGGTGGCCCCACCTCACTGGGAGAGCAGTTAAGCTAGGGATAATAAGGCCAGGGCCTCTGATCATCAGCTGGTTTTCAGGGAAACTGGCTTGGAACGGAGGCTGAGTGAGTGGGGGTCGTCTAACCTCATCTTGGACCAGGATGATAGCCTCCCATTTTGTAACTACTCTCCTCCTGGCTGGATAAGGAAGTACTAGTGACAGGAATGTGCCCTTGCCTGGCCACTGCAGAGCCATTCTGTTCCTGCCCATTTTTTCCCCAGCAAAAGGCAACAACAGCCTCCCCTTCCCAAGTGAATGTGGTAGAGGGAAACTCTTGGATCTTTGGGGGGCATCAAGCAGAGGGTGTTAACTCCAGGTGCTCTACCTCAGAGACCCTTGAATACTCCCTTGTTTGCCTCTCCCTGCCCTGCACCCTGCAGCTCCCCCCATGTCGGAGTCCCTCATTCTTATCTTGCATAAATATAGCTCCATCTTTTCAGAAAGACTGCTCATTGGCGCTTGAGTGACGATACCGGTTTACATCAGTATCCTGGCAGTTGTCACCACTTTTTAGATGGGGTACAGAAACTCAAATGAGATCCTGGCTTACCCCAGAGATACACGGCCCGCGCCACCAAAGGGGACCTAGTGTGTCTTGATGTTAGCTTTTCTGGTACTAGGCTATCTTGCCTTCTCAATTTTGCTTATGATTGGCAAGCTGTAACCAAGGCAAAACCCTAACTTTTCACTCTTCCTCCATTTCCTCGTATTGAAATGTAGCCCTCTAGGAGTCACTAACTAATGCTCCCAGGTATAGGCAGCCAGGTACAGCGCAAAGGTGCCTCCTCTCAAGGCCCAGAAGCCTGGTTTAGGCCTGGTAGCCATACCACGCTCCTTGGATTTTATAATGTGCCCTACTCAAGTATTGCGAGTCACAGCATAACTCATCCATTCTTCTCCACAACTCAAAGCGAAGGGATTGCAGGGAGACCCGCTCTAGAATGAGGCTTAGCAGTTGGGGCGGTTGAAACTGGATTCGTGGAGCTGCCGCCCGCCTAGCTTCTCGCGGCCCCAGCTCGCCCAGTTTCTGTCTACATCACGGCAGGCCCTTCCCCCACCCTGCAACGGCCGGCAGGGACCCAGCGACCTGTCTTGCTGGGGTGTCGCGACCCCACCTCAATCGCCTGACTCAAGCTCGCGGGTACTGCGTAGCCTGGTCCGGTGCAGTAGTAGAGCTTGTTTACCCGGCTGGGGCCGTGCGGGGGGGGCGGGGCTATGGTCACGTGGTCATGTTTATCTCCAGCAGGCAGTCGTGCTCCGCCCAGATAGGTTTCCAGAGGCTTACACCCTCACTCTGCTTGAATGCGCAAGCGCCATGCTCTCTGTATGTCAGATATTTGCAGCAGCATTTTGCATCAAATTTTGGGCCTCTCTTCAAGACCTTGCTGTTTTACTTCTCGGGGGGCGGGGGGACTGGTGGCCTCCCACCTTCTTCTGTCCTGCAGCTTCCTCTCTTCTGCCAAGGGACCTGGTTCTAGGACCCTGGCCCCTCTCTAATGTGGTTTCACAGCTTGCCGAGCTTAAAGGCCCGAAACATAGGCAGCGATCCTAGCCCGGGAGGTGACCTTGGGCAAATTGATTAACCCGTGCCTCTCTTTTCATCTCTAAACTGGCGTGATTCTTTAGGAACCTGCCTTTGTGAAATACATCATGGGGTGGGGGGTGGCAGTTCCTGGGGGTAGCCTGGTGCACAAGGTGTGGCGGACTGTGGAGGCAGTTGTTTTTAGATGAATGAATTGAGGTGTAGAGAAGGGTGGGGACATGCCAGGAAATACCTAGCTGCTGCGACAGTAAGTACGGGCCTGGGGGTGGGCAGGTAGTGAGCAAAAGGCATGAGCGCCACCTGTCCTGGTGGAGGGCATCTCAGTAGCTTTCCTAGAACCTGGGCTCTGAAAGGCAGCTGGTCCGGGTTTTGTTGTGTTGGTCCTGTTCAGGAAGGGCCAGTTGGGAAGGGCCACCACAGAAACCTGGCTCTTGCGGAGAGCTAGTGGGTAGCTGTTGGACCAGAAGAAGAGATTGTGTTCTGTGCTGGTGATGCTATTGCTGATCGCCTAGAGGCAGCCCACGATCCCACATGCCCACTGAGTAGTAACACGGAGAGAAGGAGGAAGACATCATTCTGTGCCTGGCGGCTTTCCCTTCTCCCGATCCCGTGTCCCAGAGCTCTTACAGTGTCTCTCTGCCTCCTTTCTCCTTGCTGAGAGCACTCCCACCCAGCTGTCTGCTTTCTCCAGGAAGACCTTTGCCTGATTGACCGAATATGGCTGGCTTTGGGTTCAAAAGATTCATGTAGCACTGGACAGGTGGATCTCTGACTTTGAGGCCAGCCTAGTCTACAGAGTGAGTTCCAGGATAGCCAGGGCTACACAGGAAAAAAAAAATCTGTCTTGGGAAAAAAATCATATATAAAAATATATGTGTGTGTGTAGTATGTATGTGTATATATATATATGATATACTTTGTATATGTATCTTTATATTTCATTATGAATTCGTATTTTATACCTTATGTATTCTTTTTTTTTTTTTTTTTTTTTTTTTTTTTTTTTTTTTTTTTTTTTTTTTTTTTTTTTTTTTTTTTTTTTTTTTTTTTTTTTTTTTTTTTTTTTTTTTTTTTTTTTTTTTTTTTTTTTTTTTTTTTATGAGTACACTGTCGCTATCTTCACACAGACCAGAAGAGGACATCAGAACCCATTACAGATGGTTTTGAGCCACCATGTGGTTGCTGGGAAGTGAGACCTCTGGATGAGCAGTCAGTGATCTTAACCCCTGAGGCATCTCTAGCCCCATGTATAATGTGTTTTTAAAAGATGTGAATTTTTACAACTTGTTATGCATGTGAGTCGTTTGGCTTGCCTGTTGGTGTTCACCACCCAAGTGCCTCAGAGGCCAGGGGAAGCCGTCAGATCCCCTAAAAGTAGAGTTATGAATGGTTGTGAGCTACGTACCATGTGGTTGCTGCGAATGGACTCGGGTCTTCTGTAAGAGCAGTAAGTACTCTTACCTGTTGATGCATCTCCCCAGCCCCTAAATGTGGCCATATTTACCCCATACTCCTTTCTTGTTTGGTTTTTCATGACAGGGTTTCTCAGTGTAGCCCTGGCTGTCCTGGAACTCACTTTGTAGACCAGGCTGGCCTCAAACTCACAGAGATCCACCTTCCTCTGCCTCCCGAGTCCTGAAATTAAGGGTGTGTGTGTGTGTGTGTGTGTCCATGTGTGAAGGAGCATGTGTGAGGGAGCATGCATGTCTCCCTGGTAGGTACTAGGGATCAAAGTGAGCTTGTCAGGTGGGGCAGCAGTCGCCTTTTCCTCCTGAGCCACATGTCCGACCCTCAGCTCCTTTTAGAAAATATGATTTGGGGCTGGAGGAATGGTTAAGAGCACTGGCTGCTCTTCCAGAGGACCAGGGTTCAATTTCCAGCACCCACATGGCGGCTCACTCCAGTTCCAGAGGATCTGGCACCTTTCACAGACATATATGTAGGCAAAACACCGATGCACATAAAATAAAAAATCTTTTTAAAAAATACATGTTTTATTATTATTACTACTATTACGATTTTTCTGTATGTGGTTATGAACCCATGAGTGCCAGTGCCCAGGACACCAGAGGAGGGAGCTGGACCTTCTGGAGCTAGGTGATACCTGTGAGCTACCTGTCCTGGTGCTGAGACCTGAACTCCCGATCTCTGTAAGAGCGGCGTGTGCTCTTGCCTGCTGAGCCGTCTTTCCAACCCCAACATTTTAAAAATTAGCTTACCGATGAATGGATTTTTCAGAAGACTTTTCATACATTCATAGTTGTGACTGAGGGAGCCCCTCCCCCCATCCCCTGCTCTCACCTCCTCCTAAGCCTTTCACACCCTGGCATTCCGGTCTGCTCTAATGCCCCGAGTATCCTGGCCATCCCCTCCCCCTTCAGTCTTTTCCCCCTCTGTGTCATGGGACCTTTCTAGTTTCCTGACCTCTACAGTGCTGCAGATTAACGCAAGTCCAAGCGGCTGAAGCGAGGCCGCATCTCCAAGAGAGTAGGTCTGTCTTTCTGGGCCTGGATTCTTCATTTAGTCTTAACATTTTCCACTTCCATCCATTTCCCTGTTCTTCTTTGCCTCTGAATGACGTTCCATGGTGTCTGACAGCTCACAGTTTCTTTATCTCCTGTGAACACTTAGGCTAGCTCCGGTGCCCAGCCACGATGAGCAGAGCAGAGCAGAGGTCTCTGCTGAGCAGGTGCCCCTGAGTGGTCTTTTCAGTACAGCCCAGGAGTGTATAGTTGAAGCCATGAGTTTTTTGTTGAGACAGAGACTCACTATGTAGTCTGGCATGCCTGGAACTCACTTTGTAGACCAGCACACCCTGGCATCCATCCATCCATTTTTGTTACAATTTTATATTTGTAGCTATAATTTATAAAAATTTTCCCTCTTACTGCTTAAAATTTTTCATTTTTGTTCTTTTTTTTAATTTATTGATTTCATGTAAGTACACTGTTGCTGTCTTCAGAAACACCAGAAGAGGGCATCAGATTCCATTACAGATGGTTGTGAGCCACCATGTGGTTTCTGGGAATTGAACTCAGGACCTCTGGAAGAGCAGTCAGTGCTCTTAGTGGCTGAGCCATCTCTCCAGCCCTCATTTTTTTTCTTTTTTCTTTTCTTTTTTTTTTTTTTTTGAGACAGGGTTTCTCTGTGTAGCCCTGGCTGACCTGGAACTCTTTGTAGACCAGGCTGGCCTCAAATTCAGAAATCCGCCTGCCTCTGCCTCCTGAGTGCTGGGATTAAAGGCATGCGCCACCATGCCCGGCTTAATTTTTGTTCTTTTAAGATAGCTGTCAGCAGAGCAGTGTCAGCACATTGCCTTCAGTGCAAGCATTTGGAAGGAAGAGGCAGGCAAATCTCTTGTAAATTCAAGGCCAGCCTGGTCTACAGAGTAAGGTCCGGGGCAGCCAGGGCTACACAGAGAAACTCTTTTGTTTGAAAAACCAAATAAGTAAGATACCTCTTCAGGCGGATTTCTGAGTTCAAGACCAGCCTGGTCTACAAAGTGAGTTCCAGAACAGTCATGGCTACGCAGAGAAACCCTGTCTCAAAAAAAACAAACAAAAAAACAAAAGGTAAGATGCCTCTCTAGTTTTTGTTTTTCGAGACATGGTTTCTCTGTGTAGCTCTGGTTGCCCTGGAACTCACTTTGTAGACCAGGCTGGCCTCGAACTGAGAAATCTGCCTCCCAAGTGCTGGGATTAAAGGCGTGTGCCACCACTGCCTGGTGTAAGATGCCTCTTATCATTAGATGCACCTGTTGTGGGCCGGGCTCAGAGAAGGAGCTGCAGGCCTTGCTTGATGGTAGAGATGCTGGCTGGGCTGGGGGTGGGGCTGATGATGAGCAGCATAAAAACACAAGTAGCAAAACCATTTCTCCTTGCCAGGCACACCTGTGAACAGCCCTGAGCCCTCCCAGAGAAGGCTGAGGATACTCAGGGCTGCTGAGCATATAGCTCAAGACTACAGAGCTAGGCTCAGAGCTGGGACTTAAACCTAGCTAGGCTAGCCCCAGAGAGCCTCTGCCATGCTGTGGGGTGGGGAAGAGAGGCATCCTTGGGCCCCAGTTGGATGCTGGCTCTAAGTGGAGTCTGCAGTAGGAGTCTTGATTGCTTTGGGGCGTGAATGAGGGGGTTGTGATGCCATGCGGCTCCTGGAGGCTGGTCACAGCCTATGTATGGTACAGCTGCAGCCTCGGCGACACTGATGGTGACAGTACAACTCTGACCCTTTGTTCTTCTCCACAGGTACAGCACATGGGAGCCAGAGGAGCACATCTTGGACCCTCGCCTTGTCATGGCCTACGAGGAGAAGTAAGGGCCCTACCTCAGGAAGCCTGCGAGGTTCCTGGCCTTGGGCAAGGGTCTTTCTCTGTAGTTAGGGCAGGGTGGGTTAGGGGTGTACGTGGCAGGGTAGCCTTGAACACATAGAGATCCCACTTCAGCCTTCCAAGTGCTGGGATCAAAGGCGTGTGCCACCACCACCTAGGAACCATTGTTCTTTTAATATTTATGTGTATGTGTGAACGCATTACATGCCTTACCTCTGGAGACCAGAAGAGGGTATCAGCTCCCCTGGAACTGGGTGCTGGGAATTGAACCTGAGTCTCCCGCAAGAGCAGCCAGTGTTCTAAACTTCTGAGTTCTCTCTCCAGTCTGTCATCATTTCTCTTAACTCACTGAGATGGTGGTGGTTGTATCCTACGGTTTCTTTCTGCTCCCTATGTTCTTAGGAGCAACGGTTCTCAACCTGGGGGGCGGGTGTGTGTGTGTGTGTGTGTGTGTGTGTGTGTGTGTGAAACAACCCTTTCATAGGGGTCGCCGAAGACCATCAGAAAACATAGATATAGCAACTGAAATAAGTCTGCAGTTGGTGGGGGTCACCACACGAGGAACTGTATTAAAGGGTGGCAGCATGAGGAAGACTGAGAGCCACCAGTGTTGTGTCACTGACAGAGTTCTGGGGACAGTCTTGGTTTTCTGAGACAAGGTCTCACTGTGTAGTCCTAACTGGCCTCACACTTGTGGCAGCCCTCTTCCTTCCACGTGCCGGCACTATAGACGCGCCACCATGCCCAGGTGTGTGGACTGTCTCTGACTGAGAAAGCATGGGAGGTGTCAAGGCCAGGTGCCCAGTCCTTGTATGTTTGCTGGGCAAGGGTGTGGTAGGTTTCCCCAAGAAGACCACTTAAAGACATTTGGGGAGGACTCATTTATTGAGAGCCCAGATGTGGAGGAGGGTCTAAGTCACCCAGACCCTTATAGAAAACAAGCGAGCTCCCAACCCTACCGACTTTCTGGTGTCCTGAGGTTTCATGGGCTACAGGAAGGAAGCATGAGTGAGGTGGACTGAGGCAAGCAGAGAAGAGTACCTAGTGTCCTGCAACTTTGGCACTGCCACGTGGCATCTTAAGCTGTGTCATACAGGCTGAAGTTGGCTCTGTGAGGAGAGCACTCTTTCTTCTACTCGATGAGACAGGTCCTCTGTAAGTCCCAGGTAGGGCGGCTGGGCAGAGCTGCCCTCACCAAGGAACTTGCTGTGCCTGTTAGTGCCCCGAGACGCTGAGGACAGACTGGGGTGCCAGGCTTCCTTCCCTCCCTCCCTCTTGTTGAGAGTAGACAGCAGAGCTCCATTCTCTCGGAGTCCCAGAGTAGCCTGATCAGCGGAGACCTGTGTGTTTTCAGAGTGCAGCCCAGTCCCTAGAAGTTGAATGTCAACCCTACTGTTACGGCCCCACAGAGCAGTGGAGAGGAGCGTGGGGTGGCCTGTGATGTCCTCAACCAAACACATGATGGAGGAGGGGGTGAAGCAGACACCTTGCTCCTCTCAGATGTCACCAGTGTCTCTTTTCTCTTCTGCCACCTTCCTCACACTCCTAGGGAGGAGAGAGACCGAGCCTCAGGATATAGGAAGAGAGGTCCGAAACCCAGGCGGCTTCTGCAGGTAACCACTACCTCTGAGCCTTCTCCCTGACCCTGCCTTGCCCCCATCCCCTGCATGTTCACTGGCCCTTGGGCCCACTCTCTCACCCTACCCAGCACCCCAGGGTACTGTGGAGTGAGACGCTCAGTGGGTACATTTCAATAGAAGGGATCTCATAAAGGCCACATGTGGAGCTGGAGCCAGGGAAGGGGACTCCGGT
Organism: Mus minutoides; assembly: GCA_902729485.2. NCBI lineage: Eukaryota > Metazoa > Chordata > Mammalia > Rodentia > Muridae > Mus > Mus minutoides. The sequence continues at coordinate 1,914,688 of LR749703.1, read as the reverse complement.
AGGCCTGAGGGTAGAAGGAAGCCAACCTCTGCGAGCTTAAAATATTGTGAATAAGCCTTTTGGATCCTCCAAAACTCTAAATGCAAACTACCTGAGAGGGTCTTAGCATTGAAAAAACATGGCAAGTCAGTGTACCCTCCTGCTCTCCTTCACCAAGGCTAAGCTGGCAGAAGAGACTCGGCCCCTAGAGTGGTCCAAAGGCAGCTCCAGAGCCCAAGAATGGCTTGTCTGAAGCCGCAAGTGGGGTGCTGTTTGTGCAGGCTGGATTGGCTCCCCCGACTCCAGCAGTGGCTTCTCCCATCGCTCCCGCAGTCTTCCTTGAAGAGCTACTATTTCAGCTTTCAAGGCTCCTTGGGAGGCAAAGTTCTCTCTCCTAAAAGGCAGGAAATCTCCACAGTGTCTGCTTCAGAAACCTAGTTTTGCATAGCACTTAATACTGAACCCAAGCTGTGGTCCTACCCCTGTTGTGTTGGTTTTCAATGTGTATGCTTTATGCCCTTCTGCTGTGGTTCAAAGGAGTAAGCTTTCCCTGCAGCCTTGACCCTCAGCCCCAGGAGACAAGGCTCAGCGGGTTTGAGGGTAGGTTGTGTCTAGTATGGTCGGTGGCCCACGGATAGGGGAGGGCAGGGTGGGACAGATGCCAATGAGGCTGAGGCTGGGTATAGTGGGGGAATTACAGCGAGAAGGAAGGCGCTGCAGTAGAGAGGGGCGGGCTGACCGGCCACGCCCTGGCTTGCCCTTGCAGTGGCCGTACAGCATGGATCTGCGGAGCTCCCACAAAGCCAAGGGCAATGGAGAAGCTCTGCTTCTCTCTGGCGTGCCCACTCGGCATCGGGAGCCCCGAGGGGGTGGTCAAGGCAGGGGCCGCTGAGCTGGTGGAGAAGGGCCCCTTGGTGCCCACCCTGCTCTTCCCGCTCCGCAAGCCGCGCAAAGCCCACAAGTACCTGCGGCTCTCACGCAAGAAGTTCCCGCCACGCGGGCACCACCTGGAGAGTCACAGACATCGACAGGAGCTCTCCCTGCAGGAGTCAGCAGCCCCAGATGTCCTGCAGACCACCGGAGACTGGGAGCCTATGGAGCAGCCCCCTGAGGAGGAGGGTAAGGCCTCAAAGCCATGAAGGTCCCCGATCCTTGTCCAGGGGGCCTGGAAACCCAACTGTGGAGCATGCAGGACTGATTGGGCCTGGCCCCTGTCTGTCCTGCTATTAGCTAGGCAGGTGCGTGTGCGCCCTCCTAAAGCATCCTGCTTTGTGCGTGTGGGGGATGGGCTCCATGCTACCATTCACTACTTCTGACTGCCCACTTGGTGCGGAGTGGTGCCCTGTACCTCATCTGTGTCTTTGTTCCACGGCAGCAGCAGGAGCAGCAGCAGCAAACCTGTCCAATGGGTCACCTCCCTGGACACCCACGCTCCCCTCTTGTGAAGTTACCGTGACTGACATCACCGCCAACTCCGTCACCGTCACCTTCCGTGAGGCTCAAGCCGCCGAGGGCTTCTTCCGAGACCGCAGCGAAAAGCTGTGAATAGCAGCTTCCCCTCTTAAAACTGTATTTCTTGGGGCTTGGGTGAGGATTTCCAGAGACAGGAGGGGCTGGGAGCAGGGTAAATATTTTATTTTTTTAAAAAGCAGAAGCATGGGGAAGACCCCAGCACCCTGCCCTTGCTCCCTGACGGTTGTTTACAAAGAGGCCTCCGGGACAGGGTGGGAAGGCCAGTTTTGTCTGGGTCTCATCTCCTGGGCAAATGGGGACAGGCTACCCTGCCCAGTACGCCTCTGTCATTATCTTTCAGAGGCTGATCCGTGGAGTCGGAGGAGCCCAGGAGGTCCAGACCTTGCCTCAAGCAGTCACCCCAGCTTTCTGGTGGTGTCCCTCCCTGTCCCTTATCGTGGGTCTTTACTATGAACTTTCCAGCCTTGTGGTGGGATACAGAGGCCGGCCTTGGCCACCAGGGACAGGATCAGGACAACGGGCACAGGCTGGCCCACCAAGCCTCCTCGGAGTGTGCCTGTGTAGAGATGCCTGTGAACACACCCAGCCACCCCAACATGCACATCCCGAATGTGTGTTCACACCTGCCCCATGTCTATAGACCTGTCCCCGTGGACTTTGCACACCTTTAGAAACTGACCAGTTGAACATGGCATCATTCACAGCACAAATGAACTTGCCACGGCACCCTTGCTCCGCCTTGCACATAGGTCATATGACAGGATCAGTCTCTGTTGGTTTGCAGCTGTCGGCTGTAATCTCCGAGCCACCAATAGGACCAGACTTTGGTGTGCAAGGTGCAGATGCTTCTACACAGGCTCACAGACACCTGGCCCACCCTTCCTCCCGAAGGAGTTCACATTCTTTCTGACTCAGGTGACTTTCCAGCCCCACCCCAATTTCTCTGCCCTCTCCTGAGGCTCAGCCAATCTGGGCACCCATGGGTGCCAGTGGTGTGTGGGCAGTCAGGGAGGGAGTGTCCCACCACTTTCTCAGGGCAGTCCTTGTCTTCTGTGTTCCCTCCCCACCCAACTTGAATGGCACGGCTAAGGATGAATGACCCCTCCCACCTTGTGGGGGTTGAACATGAATCAAGTTGCACACAAGTATGTGGTCCTGATAAGGGGGGGAGGGGTTGCTGGTTTGCACAGGCGCCCTATAGGCTAACAGCTTCCTACCTGAGGACGGCCCCTCCCTTGTCGAGAGCATGTTGCTCACACATACCCCTGCCATCATGAGAACCTATGTGGCTGGGTCCTAGCAGCTACCAATTCTGTGTCTTTCGGAGGCCAGCAGTCAGTATGAACAAGAGCAGGATGACTTCTAGACACTCCCATTCCCAAACCAAAGACCCTGCCCCCTGTGTCTGTCTGCGACTATCCTCTGCCTTCTCTAGTCCCTGGGCCTCCCCCTCCTTTATTAATTGTCCAGGGTTAACTCAGTGCTTCCATTGGGGCCCATCTTCTGTGGGTGACCTGAATCTAGAGGATGTCTGGGTGGTCCAGAGAGAGGAGAGACATTTGGTGTTCCTGAAGCTCTTTGCTGCTGGGTTTGATGGCCCACAATATTGGGGAACAGAATCCCATCGATGTCATGCTCCCCATCCCTAGGGGGATGGGACTAAATGCCGGTACAATTTCAGTTTCGATCATGAGATTCCAGGGGGGCTTTCCAAGCAGCTGTCTTCTGTCTTTAGCAGTAGGCGGTGTGGTGTCCTTTTCTCTCACGGGGCCCTTTATGAAACCCACCAGTCCCTGGAGCTTGTGGCCTAGGCTGGGTATCCCTCAGGGTAGCCACGTCGTTCTGAACTGCTGGGAACTGGCCACCTAGGGAGAATGGCTGAAGGCTTCGAGTGGCTATACCCAGGCTTCTCCCAGCCTGAAGCGACCCAAGTGGACAGTAACACCACCACACCCACCCACCCACACACTAATCCCATACAGGGCCAGGAGTGGTAGCCACCTGCCTATCATAATCCCTTGCCCCACCCATTTGAATGTAGAGATTGGGTCGGACTTTCCCTCCCTGGGTTGGGGTGAAGTTGTGCCTCAACCTCCGGTGTGGACACTTGTGCAGTGCCACAGTTGAGCCCATTTGGCCCACGTGGTTCTCATCTGGTAAGATGGTGATCCTATTGCCAAGTTCGTTCCACCTCCTGCCCACCGAGGAAGGTGTCGGTGAGGTGGTATCCATTTTGCTTTATAAATGGTGGACCAGCCTGTCCGCCAGGTCTTGACGCAAGACCGCTTCCTTTGCACAAAGAATGAGCTACGAGCTTTGTACAGACGACCTGAATGTATTGGGAGGAATTGGGCACAGGCCGGGGGGGGGGGGGGGGGGGGGGGGGGGGGGGGGGGGGGGGGGGGGGGTGGAGGGGAGTGTGTTGGGAAGAGTGAGCAGGTGTAGCCGTTTTATTTTTGTACTGATATTGGTAAAAGACTACAGCATCTATTTATTTAGATGATTTATCTGATAGATGAGGCAAAAAAAATTATTAAAAAATCCATTAAAATGTCTTTAGAAACTTCTATGTGTCTGGTTGTTTGTTTTGATGGTGTGATAACTGTGTGATGCCCCACCCCCCAAACCGCAGCCCAGGACTCTGTGCCTCCCAACTATAGGCCATGGTATGGGACTATAGGCATCTATTCTTATGAACCCAGTTAAAATCAGCTGAAGAAAGAAATGAGCCTAGCGTGTGAGGGCTGGGCTCCTGCGGTGTCATCCGAGACTGGGCCTGTGGCCGTGAACCTTGCATCTTCAAGAGTAGCTGGTTCTAGAAGTCTGGGTGTCAGCAGCTTGAGTCTCCAGTCTCAGGCTGGAGAACCCAGGTCAGTCATGAAGCTGACTCCAACCCACCTGGACTCTGTACACCTGACAAGCCCAACACAGGCAGTGAGGAAAGCATGGGCGGGTGTGAGCACACCGGTCCTTAGTTCCCTAGATGGCCTGCCCTGTGGAGCTGCACATGAAGGACACCTGCAGAGGAACCTTCCGTATGTCCATCCACAGCCAAGATGAGAGGTGATGTCAGGAGAGCCTCTGGAAGTGTGATGTCTCTTGCTCTACTGAGCTCAACCCCACAGGAGGCCCACAATCTCCAGGACTTTCCAAGGAGGTGGCCCATGACAATCTAACAAAAGAGACAAGCTTCTTGGTAGGATGGCCATTGGTCCTCGGTGCTGGTGCTGGCCCCAAGGTTGTAGTGGACAGTATTCATCTCTCTCAGTCCCCACAGCTGGCGTTTCCACAGGTCAGGGCATTCATCATAGGGGTTCAGGGCCCCATTACCTTCATCTTACCAGGCCATGCCTCTGATACTGTCTTAGTCTCCACCGGGAATAGGAATGGCAAGGCTACCCAGCTACAGCTACAGTCTCTGGCAAGCTCCTCTCTCCTGGATTGGAGGCAGTAAACCTCGAGGTCAGTAGCAGCCTTGCAGCAATGGGATACTGTTAGTGTTGTTTCTTCCATTGGCCCACTGGTTCTGGGAGGCAAGTACCCAGCTTCAGCAGCAGGGTTTTGAGGCGCTCCCTGCACTGCTCAGGAGCAGAGTCTAAATCTGCGTGAAGGCCCTATCTAGCATCCAGCCCTTGCCATTTCCTGACTGGCAGCATTCAGCATTCACTGGGCACCTATTCTAGATCTTACAGAGATGCCACCTACACAGACACACACACACACAGGCTTTGTAGCATATTGTCCCACAGACCAGCTGCCCTGGATAGTATTGCATGGGGTGCGGCATTGGGTCTGTGGACCAGGCCCACACAGTTGCATCCCCCCCACACACTAGATTGTTGCTGACTGGAAGCTGCTGCAAGGGAAATGCTTATGGGGTAAGCCCAGTGTCTTGTCACCCATAGATGGCAGCAAGGACCTAGGTGATGTGCACCCGAGTCTGAGTAGTGTTGGAACAAGCGTATATGAATCACTGTAAAGTCATGGTTCTCAAACTTCGTAATGGCGGCCACCCTTTCAGATCCTCGTGTTGTATTGACCCCACCCAACCCTAAAATTATTTTGTCACTACCTCATAACTGTAATTGTGCTACTGTTACGAACTGTAATGTAAATATCTGATTTATGACTTTCCTGGGGGGTCTCGACCCACAAGTTGGGAACCATGGCTTTAAAGGGCCAGGTGTCCCAAGGTGACCAACCAGCTTCTACACTATCAAGCGACCTCCCCGAGGC
>LR749703.1:1541194-1564236 GCA_902729485.2 Mus minutoides | reverse complement strand
GGAGTAGAGAGATCAGTGAGAAGCAGCCTTCAGCAGAGGGAGAGCCTGAAGGGTTAGGTTTCTACTTTGTACAGCTAGGGGCTTGAAGCAGGAGGAAAGAGAGCCCTGACTTCCAATCTGGGACAGTCACTTGATCTCATGGTGCACTCTGGGCCAACAGGAAGGAGCTGTTAACAAGGAAATTATGTGGGTTCAGGAAGGACATGCTGACTGCAATGGAGGAATAGTGAAGGGTAGGGCTAAAGATGGCAGCCAGGGAAGGAAGTAGTTTCTCTAACACTGGCTGCAGTTGTATTACTGTGCTGGGACAGCCCTGTGAGGAGACAGGACTGAGGACTAGAGGCCCAGTCGCTGGCTGGAGTAGGATAGGGTGGAGAAAGTATAAAGATGACAGCTTGGTGTCTGCTACAGGCACCTAAGTGATGAGTGCAGTCATTTACCCAGATGGGGAATCTGGGGAGAACAAGCTGGAGACACGTTGCTTTGCAAAGCTTGTGGGCTACTCTGGTAGAGACAGCTAGGATGTTACGGGACATCTGGGCCCCATGCACAACAAGAGACCTAGCCTGGGGAGTAAAAGATCAGAGCAATCAGGACCTAGCTCAGTTGTCCTTAAGTTTTCCAATGCTGGGACACTTCAATATAGTTCCTCCTGCTGTTGACATACCCCAAGTATAGCATTATTTTCATTGCTACATCATAACTGCAATTTTGGTATTGTTATGAATTGTAGTGTGTTTTCCCATAGACATAGCCGATCCCTGTAAAAGGGTGGTACAACCTCCAAAGGGGTCATGACTCATGAGTTGAGAACTGCTAATATAAAAGGACAAAGATAAAGGGAGCTGTGGGTCTAAGAGTCCTAAAGGGACAGTGGTAAAACAGCATTTCTCAACAAGGCACACATCAAGAGCACCACTTCCTGGAAGAAGGGGACATAACCAGGGTACCCATCTCCCATCTACAGTTCCAGTAAGTACTAGAATCCCACTGGATGAGAACGCAAGCAAACTGAGAGAAGGTATTACTGTTCTTGTCAGTCTGACAAAGTATCTGGTAGAAGCAGTTTAAGCAAAGACAATGTAGCCAGGCATTATGGCAGATGCCTTTAATCCCAGCATTTAGGAGGCAGAGGCAGGCAGATCTTTGGGCTGGAGACCAGCCTGGTCTAAGTTTCAGAACAGTCATGGATACACAGAAAAGCCCTGTCTCAAAAAAAAAAAGTTTCTTCTGGTTCAAAATCCAGAAGTAGTGTACATTATAATAGGGAGGGGAAGCACACCAACCAGGACATGGCTCCTGTGTCTTGGTGGCTCTAGTAGCCGAGAGGAAGGCAGGAAGCAGGGCAGGGCAGGCAGGACTGTAACCTTCAAGGCATGCTCCTTAGCTGCCTACCAGCTAGGTCTGATGTCCCAAAGGTTCCACAACCTGCAACAGTGTTACCAGCTGGAGAGCAAATGTGCAAACCATAAGCCCGGGGCTGACATTTCCTATGGAAACAATAACCACTTGTCAGAAAAACACATTAATATTAAGGACCAAAGCAAGAGCCCAAGATGGGAGCCAAAAATGAATTAGAGATCTGGGGGACACAAGAGAGTGAGGTTACCCTGTTACCCAGTAGCTCCCACAAGACAGCCTGAAAAAAAACTACCCCACGCTCTTCCATTCCATTGCAGGAGATCCTGGAACCTGTAGAAAGATCTATAGGTACTACCTCTGTGATGGAGGACTGTGTGAAGGTTTCTGCAGTTGGTGCTGCCAGCAGGAAAGGAAGATGGTCTAACAATTGCTGTTGCTCCTCAGAAGGTCACTGGTAACCACAAGAGAGGGAATTTCAGAGACATCGTGGGAGTGGAAGCCAGATTGCGGTGGGCGGAAGAATGAATGGGAGGCGAGAAAGAGAGGGCGGCAAACATGGACCCCTTTGGGGAGTCGTTTGTGTAAGCAACAGAAGCGAGAGCATCACATTCCCCCTCCCCCAAAGGCTGTCCTCTGTCTCCTGGAGAAAGTTGGAAAAGAGAATTAAGGAAATTTGAAGGCTGAGTAAGACTCGCCACAGCCAGTCAGAACTTTCCAAGGAGGCAAGCTAGGAGCTGGCGTGTGCGGAGCTGAATTCCTGCTGCCAAGTCTCAAACCAAGCCCAGTGTGTGTGTTCTAGGTCTGCACACTCAGGCTAGCATTAATCCAGTGTCCCAAATCAGACTTTGTTACCGCCCTCCACGAAGCTCTCCAGCAAGGACTCTATCTCACCTCACACCAGGGGGCATTTGTGTCTCAAACCTCTCCTTCTTCTACCCTGCTTCCTTCTTTGTTTTCCCTCTACTTGACCTACTACTTTGACCCTGCACCCAGGCCTCCTGGAGCTACCGCTGTCCCGCTCCCATTAGCCTTCTGGTCATCTTGGGCTCTGCTCACCTCGGTGTCACACTTAAAAAGAGCCAGTCTCTGCTATAGAAGCATGTGGAAACGATTCCATTTCTTCTCATGGCTTTCTACCTGCTGGACTATGTCTTCCGCGGAATCACCAAGCTAGTGGGGCTTCACTAATGAGTGCATGGTGCACATAGAGTAAATGTTTAGATTATGGGACATTCCACTGACCCTCTGATCCATTCTTCCTCCTCACCTTCCCCTCAGCAAGCTGCACCAACATTCTTTGGTCATTTCTTTCCAATAATCAGAAGCAGGTTCCAGACAGCTGCATCTGATGGTACAGGTGTCTCCCAGCCCCTGGGTCAAAGCAACCCTGGAGGGTTTGCACAAGGGAAAGAGCTGGGTTCCTTCTCTGAGGTTATGCCTTGATTCTTTCTTTCAGTCTCTCTAGTTCTATACATTGGCTCAGACGGGATCACGGATGCTGTTAACAGTAAGCACTGTGTTGCGAATCAATAAGACAGTCACTGTAAAGGACTAAAACACTACATAAATTCTGGTGGTTATCAGGTTCCTGCAGTCGTCGTAAAATAGCAGATCAGCGTCACGACACCAACAAACTGCATTTGTCATTTTCGATGTCGAAAATTCCCAGGGCAATACAGCCTTATGAAGTTTGTTCCTCTACAAAGACTGCTTCTGCCTGTCCGCAGCTGCTCCGGCAGGCTTAAGACGACTATGGGCGAAGCCCCACCTCCTCGGTCTTTAAGCCACGCCCCTCGCGTAAGCTCTGGCCTCCTAGGCCCCTTCGGAATTAATTGGCACTTCTCTACACCAATAATAAGTGAAATTGCTGTCAACGTCCGGTGACAGGACGGGACTTCCGTGATGGTTGCTAAGACACTCTTGCTCGCTCCTTGACAACCCTGGCGGGGGTGCGCTGGCAGTGGCCTCGGCTCCGGCCCCCACGGGAGCAGGTGAGGCCGCGGAGTGCGGAGGGCAGTGCGGCGGGGAGGGCTGGCCCTGAGGGAGGGCGGGAGGACGCGCGGGGCGGACAAGGCCTGGCCCAACGCGAGGCCCCACCTAGGTCCCCAGCCCGCGGTTCCCGGCCCAGGACCTCCCCTTGTCCCACGTAGGGGATCACGGAGCTGGGCAGTGACATTGCGCACAACCACTACTTTGCAGGCCGCTCCTCCTCACTAATCTTGGGTTCTCTTTAGCCCTCGCATCCTCCCTTTTGACTCCCACTGCACTTTGTCCCCGCACCACCTCGCTGCTGACTGGTGGTCTAAATCGCCTCGTCCCAGGTCACTTGGTTTGGAGATTTGGCGACACTCTGGGATTCTAAGCTGACTATTGCCCGACTGGGGGGACTCAGTCTTCCCATCTATAAAGTCGAAATTGGGTTGAATGGTCACAAAGGCCTTTTGGACTCTGACGTCCTAGGATGATGTGTGTTCTCCTAACCTTTTATGTAATGCAAAGAACTTGGCAAACCTAAGTTGGATTCCCATTTGTAAGAATTACCTGAGATCTCTCTGGGCACCAGTCAGTGCATCTATAAAGCCAATAGTCTGAAGTTTATCTCCTTTGGCAAATGAAGTACAAAGGGTCCAGTCCAGTGTATAGAAGGTACTTGCTAACTTGTTTTTTTCTGTGTGTATGTGCATTCCTGTGTGTGCAGTTACATGTGGAGGCTGGAAGTCAACATTTGGTGTCTTACACAATCACTCTCCTCCACCTTATTGTTTGAGACAAGGTCTCCCTCTTTGATGCCAGGAGCTCACCATCAGACTACATGGCCAATGAGCCAATGAGCTTCCAAGGATCGATCCTTCCAGCTGCCTCGCCAATGCTGGGCTCACAGGCATGGCCGCCGTACCCAGCCTTTTACACGGGTGCTGGGAAGAAAACTCCGGTTCTTCATACTTGTATAGCAAGCACTTTATAAACTGACCCATTTCCTCCACCCCCTAATTTTTTCTTTTTGTCTGTTACGACTTCACACTTTGCCTCCTGGGAGGATCCCAGTGCTTTCCTGTGCAGTATCCCACTCAGCCACTGTCTGCAGATGAACCTCAGACCTGCTCTCTGGCTCTGCTCTTCCCCTGTTGCTAGGGATTCTTGGGGTATGGGAGTGAGGAAACTGGAAGAGGTTGGTACTGGGATGTGAGGGTTGGATTCATAGCTTCCCTTTTCCAACCATCCATGACTCTGCCATCTTTTCCTCCTGACTTAATGTCTCCATTTGCATTTTGCCAGCTGCTAGCATCAAGCTGGCCTGCCTCCACCTGCCCATCTGTTCTACCTGGTTTCTTCCATGCTCTGGTAGGCTCATCCGCTGAGAAAGTTATCACGTTACCTTGGTTCTCTCTCCATGGGGTATCACACCCTCCCCATTCCTGAGACCATTCTGGCCTCTGTCCTGTAGCTTCCTAGCTACCATCCCTGTCATTCCAACTCTCCAACCTCTGTGCTACCAGACACCCTGAAGGCTCCAAGAATCCAGGCGAGGTCGTGATGCTTGCAACCCAAGGGCTTGGTCATATCCTCAGTATCAGGAGTTCAAGGTCACCCTCAGTTGTTCAGTGAGTTCAAGCCACCCTGTGTTATGTGAGAACAAAAACCGAATCTATGCTTTAATGCCTGGGTTTTGGGGCTCTCTACACTTCCACAACCCAACCCCCGCTTTTCTCTCTCTCTCTCTCTTCTCTCTCAATTGTGTTCTTTCTCCCAGTCCTGGGAAGCCTTGAACTTTCTCTTGTGACCGCTGCATTGCGTCTCTGTCCGGAGTCTCCTCCCATGCCCACATGACAGGATCCCCTTCTTGCCTTTCTGCCACGGACTGCAACTCCTGGGTCAGTTTTCATCGACACTGCTTCTTGCTTAGTTATAGCGGGGTTGTCAAAAGCGTGGTCCTGAAGTCATGTACACTTGGTATGGACAGGGCTCTGGCCCTCCGTGTCTCAGCTGAATGGAAAGTCACTTTGCTTGGCTCAGGCCGTGCGCTCCTCAGTGGCAACACAGGGAGAAGAAATAGTGTCTATCTGACAGATTTGGGGGGGTGGTGATTTTTTTTTTTTTTTCTGAGACAGGGTTTCTCTGTATAGCCCTGGCTGTCCTGGGACTCACTCTGTAAACCAGGCTGGCCTCAAATGGGGGTGATGAATTTTTAAGAGCCTGTGTGTAGAATCCCTCTCCTGTGCTCTGGCTGAAGATCATTGTTAAGTATATGTATGTTTCTAAAAATTGTGTGTGTGTTTACAGGTTCCCTGTGTAGGAGTGCCTGCACACGTGTCTGTACATGCGTGTGGAGGTCAAAGATGGCTAGCTGGTGTTTTTCTCAGTCACTCACCACCGTATGGTTTTGTTAGATAGGCTCTCTCTTCAAACCCATCACTCACTAATTGACTCTACTGGCTGGCCAACAAGCCCCAGGATCCTCCTGTCCCTGCACCCCCAGCTCTAGAATTACAGGCACATAGCACAGCACCCAAACACTTGTGTGCACTCATGTATGAGAGAAAGAGGGGTTGCGAGCATGCCCATGCTCCCCCAGTGTGTGCGTGGAGATCAAAGGGCAGCTTTTGGAGCTGGGTCTCTCCTTTCATATGGGTTCTGGGGGTTGAAGGCAGGTGTCCAACTTCTGCAGCAAGCACTTTTACCCGGGGAGCCATATTTCCAGCTCTGCAAGCTGAGCCATCCCAGCTGCAGCATTTAGTTAGTATTATTGGATGGCTTTGAATGGCCCTCTCCCCTCTCAGAGGCCACTGAAGTATATACTTTAACTACATTTTGGATATCTTTTGCCAGCCACTGGAATACACATTCTGGGACAGTAGACGAGACTGCATCCCCGAGCTGCAGGGTGTTGTCCAGACTCAGGACACGTGGTGAGACTGTGATCTCTTGTAAGGTGTGACTGCTGGTTGGCAGCTGTCAGCAGTTTCCTAGGAAATAAATCAGTGCTGCGTGCAGTTTGATCCTGTGACATCGTCACCTTTAATTCCTTTCGTTCAAATCTGTTCTGCTGAGTGTAGAAGCAGCGGGGCGGGAGCCTGCGTAAACCGTGCCGTAAGCAGCTGCTCCTGTGCAGAGTCCTCGGCTGCCATGGTTATGACTTTCTATTACACTTGTCTCCTACGGAAATATTTAGGAACGCATCCAAATTTGGGTATGGCCATGGGGGTGTATGGTGTGAGTCACTGTCGTTTAGCACGAGGTGTTGAACAAAGAAAATGTTTAGTCGCCTTGCTCAGCGAGTCAACAGATGTCTCTTCTAATCCCACCTCTCCTCCCCTTCCTTCCCTTCCCTCCTTCCTCGCTCTTCATGATCAAAGCATAATGAAGTTTTCCCTTGGTCTCAGTGTGATTGAGAAAAAGTAAAGACCTTTTTAAAAGCAAGCATAAAACAGCTTTTGTATATGTAGAAAGGTAACTTTTTTTAAGGACTGAAGTCACCCCCTCCTTACTGTCAACCTCTCTGGTTTACAGCACATGATGGCCGGCCAGCCTCCCTGTGTCTGCCTGCCTATCCCTGCCTGCCTGCCTGCCTATGCATGATGCATTTGCATGCCTGCCCGCCTTCCATCCTTCCTTCTTTTTACTTTAAGAAACTTTTTTTAAGACAAGGTCTCATGCCAGGTGTTGGTGGTGCACACCTTTAATCCCAGCACTCTGGAGGCAGAGTGAGTTTGAGGGAAGCCTGATCTACAGAGCAAGTACCAGAAGAGTCAGGATTACTCAGAGAAAAACCAATCAATCGGTAAGGGTTGGGGAAAGATAGGATCTCATTATGTTGCCTTGTTTGGTCTGAGACCTACTATATAGGCCAGGCTGGCCTCGGAGTGCTGAGATTACAGGCTTGTGCCACCACACCCAGCTAGATGACAGGAATCTGATGTTCTTACAGTCAGATTGGAGAATGGCAGCCTGGCAGCCCTGGCTTTGTGCCTCACTTTGGCCTGCCCTGCCCTGGGTAACCCTTCTCCTCACCTGACCTTAACTGTTGGTGTCCCTGGACCCTTTTCCTCACCTTGTCAGCTTTGTTCTCGTTTGTTTGTAGAGACAGAGGGTGGGCATGTCAGAAAAGGCAGTTACGTGATGACCAAGGTGCCCAATGTATGTCCCTGGTGTGGGCATGTGGGAGGCTGGAGAAGCCAGTTTTACAAAGAGCTACTGTAGATTAGCTGTTGCTCAAGCATCATCTTGGCCACCAAGATTTACTTAAAGCATGTATTGCTTTAATGTGCCAGATTGTTCTCATACTATCAGTGGTTAAATTAATGTTCTGCATAAAGAGATAAACAACATCTCTCAAGTGATTTTTGAATGGCCAGCATGGTTGAGATGGCTTCCCCTTCCCCTGGTCCTCTGTTAGCTAGCCTTATAGTTAATTCTCTTACTCTTGTCTATAATAGATGTGAATTGAGACCACCTGCTGAACCTGCCAACACGACCAGACACTCTAAAAGGGTCACGTAGTGTCTTGGTTATATAGTGGACTATAAGCCTAAAGGCCAAGAATGTTCCAAGCATTAAGTGTTAGCACATATGCACAAGAACACACACACATACATACATGCACACACAGTTGACAGATACTTTTGGCTTTACTTTCCAGAGACCATGTCCTCTCTCTTAAAGATTCTCCTCAAATACTCAGAAACAGAGTAACTAATAGTGACTTAAGGTCAGTGTCACAAAGAACCAGAACCTTCCAGACAGGTGCACTGGCTTTTACAAGGCTATGGGGCAGCCCTGTGTGTACGTCCTGGGTGGGGTTCCATGGAACACTAAAGGAGTCCTATGGGGAGAGCAAGTGCCACTGTAAGACCCCCGAAGCTGGGTCGCTCCACCACCATGGACCAGGTGGCATGCTGTTGAAATTTTGGTACCCTGACTATGGCACACTTACATTATTAAAATGTGGTCTGGTCTGACACAGCCTCTCTCAGGCGTGTACTCATTCACAAGGGAGATTGATAAGGTTATTAAAACCCCAGTTGTGCTATTTTGGGAAGCATCCGTTCAGCAGGGTGTGCTAATCGTGGCTGAAGAACTGGAGCTGAGCCAGAATACAGGGTCATAAGAATCTCTCTTCCCTTTCTGTGTGGAAGCACGTCATCTCTAACAATCCCTCCTCTTCTGTAAGTCTTACCCGTTTGGATTGCCAGGAGTCTAGGCAGTGATTAGGAAAAGCTATGTGTGTTTGTGAGTCACGGCCCATAGCATATTTAGTTGAATAATGTTGGCTGAGTCCTGGCTGGAGGAAGGATCACCCTAGAGGAAAAACCAGCCAGAACTGCAGAACAGTGAGTGTTTCACACCATTCACAGGAGACTTGTGTCAGCCACCTCCAAGGAGAAACCCAGGCCTGGCTGCAGTCCCTTGTTCAGGCCTCCAAAGCCAAGGAAGTAGGCAGAACTCCATTCTCTTACAGAACCGGCATCTAGACCTCAGTGTTCCATTGGCCCATGGCTTATATATCTATTTTGCAACGTTAGGGATTGAACTCAGAGCCTTTCACCTCGTAAGCAATGCTTTGCTATACCCACAGTCCTTAGACATAAATGGGCTGACTTGGCATTCTTCACTCTGTGCTGTTGCTCCTAGAACTATGCTGGGGACTTTCCTGAAGAATGGACTCTGGTAGCACCCCTGGAGTCCTGTGAACCTCCATAGGTTCCCTTTGAGGCTATAGGCATGATGGGTTCTGTGTCGTCTCCCTCTACCCCATGCCCGCCCGTCCCCTGCCTGGCAGCCTTTCTTAGCTCTGAGGATGAATCAACTTGAGTTGAAACACGTAAGTGGGAGATGCTGAGCAGCTGTCCCCCACTTTAAGTCGTTCCCACTTGGGATTTTCAGAGGTAAACAAAGTGGAGAGTCCTGGCACCCCGTGCCGTATGACGGTATCTCTGGAGCCAGTGAAGTGGCGTTACTAAAGCTGGGAGCGCAAGATGGCACACAGGCTTTAATGCTGGTGAGCAGAGACAAGTGGCCCACTGGATTTTGTGGAACAAGAAACTTGACCAGAAACTGCAATGAGCTTGTGCTTGGTAAACAGCCAGCTCCTATGTAGAGACAAACAAAACCTGCTAACACCCAACTTGTACAAATGCCCAGAGTTGGAAGATGAGGGGAGCCATCTGTCCCCTGGGAAGTCAGAAAACACCAATGTCGTGGAATGGTGGAGCCCATGCCAAGCTCTGAGCCTTGATCAAGGGTATCCACCAGTGGGGGCAGCATCAGAGAGGTGTGAATTCAGAGTATAGAGCAGCCAGAGAGAGTACCCAGTGCTCAACCAGGCCAAATAGCAGTCACCCCAGGACCATAGGCACTGGGAAGGAGGTGGAGCACTTAAATCACTGTAGGTCATCTGAGCCACACTCTTGGTCACATGTGCGCATGTGCATAAAGAGAGGGAACTGCCCCAGGGCAATGCTGTAGCTGGGAGCTACAGCTAGCCCACGTCACCTGCTCTCCAGGCCTGTGTGTCTGTATTCCCAGCTATTCAAAGACTGAAGTAGGAGGATCATTTAAGTCCAAAAGTTCCAAGCCAGCCTGGACAGCCACTGTCATAAAATTTGTATCTATACCTCTTGGTTACCATGCTGGGCATCTCGGAGTTCAGTGGCCTTGTGGTGGAATCTAATGAGATCTAGCTTTCAGACATGCTGCTGGGATGCGTAGCCTTGTTTGTCCTCTGTGAACTGCTGAGGACGGTTTGTCATTGCAGTGGTCTGCACGAATGCACATCAGGACCCCAAGAGAGGAAGCCCTTTGATTTCATTCTAGGGTGATGAAGAAGCACCCTGGCTTCTGCAGGCCTGGAGCTCATTTAAGCTGCAGTTCAGCTGACTCTGAAAACCCCTGCCTGTCATCAGATGCCCAGGTCTGGTGGGGAGGGCCTTGAGTCTAGAAAGAGTCTAGAAACTCTGTCTTGGGTTGGGGGTGAGGGAAGGTCTAGAACTCTCATTGAGTCCCCTGGAGGCCAAAGAAAGGGAACAGCCACTGCCTGCCTGACACCCAGGTGCCTCCTTCACACGCCCTGTCTCATTGAGTTGCGGTGTGGCTCCAGTCACTGATGAGAACTCCTTTGCCCCAGGCTGTGCTGCTGCTCATTGGCTGAATTGGTGCCAGCACCTCAGCCTTCCAGCCCCTGGACCAGCTAGAGAGACAGGACCTAACAGCCTGGGGAGGGGAGGCAGGGACCAAGAAGGGCCACCACAGCACTGTTCCTATTCTGCAGAGCAGAGTCCTGCAGAAAGGACCCCTCACTTCGTGACAGGCCCCAATTGTCAGTGATCACCTGTATATTTGGCTTCCTTCAAACCAGACAGGCTGTCATTGGCACTTGTCCAGCTGTCCTTGCTAATTGGTAGCTCTCAGCTCCATCTTGGGCCTGGCCCACAGTTAGTATCTGTCTTGACAATGACAGTGTGTTCTTGCAGCATCTCGGGTTGACTCACCCTCCATCTGCAGACATGCTGGCCATTTGGGAAAGGAGGCAGAGGCGTTGAGATGGGGAGGTGTCAGATTGTCACTGAGACATTTCTAATTTGTGATGTGTGGTTTTAAAGCCAACTCTTCCCTCCTGCTTTTCCTGTTTTCTGCAGCACCCCTTGGGAAAAGACATTTTCTGCTCCTGCCAAGTTGGCAAGGCCTGCTTCCCGAGCCCGTGGGGTGCTCTAACTGTTGGGCCCAGCACCTCCTGAAAGCCCTACTTTCCTCCTGAGGGCACGCTGGGAGGATCATGGGAGAGACTGAAGGGAAGAAAGAGGAGGCTGACTATAAACGGCTGCAGACCTTCCCCCTGGTCAGGGTAAGCCTGAGGAAGGAGGGAAGTGGCCACAGGGCCCCACTGCCTGCAGGTGGGCGGAGCTTGCAGGGAGGAGACAGGGCTCTGCTGGCTCCACCCCAAACATTAGCGTCACAGTGATTCATTCTTTCATCCATCCATTCAATCACCAGCTATGTTGAGGCTGCCTGAGGTACATCGAGTGTGGTCTAGGCACTGTGGAGATGGTGACCAACAGGGCAGATAGATGGCGGGCAATACATGCTGTAAAGAGAAACTGAGCTGGTAGAGAGGCCAGTGCCTGGAAGAAGTCCGATCAGCAACCCTCATCAAGTTAGGTGGCAGGCCTTGCAAGCACCGGAGGAGGCATCTGTCCCTCAAAGGAGCAGCCAGCAGAGGAGGCTGAGTGGGACAAGTTTGTTGTCACCAACATTGCTGACTTGAGCCCCTGAGGAGTGGCAGGTGTGATGTAGGGTCAGCCTGTGTAGGCCTGGCTAGCAGCCACTTAAGGAACATGGTAAAGAATGTGGCTTCTGTCCTAAGGTCCAAGGAGCAGCGAGGGGACAGATATAGGGTGTCATGTCATTAGAAAATCACTCGTTGTTCTTAGGAGAGTGGATTCAGAGGAAAGTGCTAAGACCACCATTGCCCAGTGACTGAGGTGCAGTAGTCACGCCCTGTGGTGGAGGTGTGAGGCCGGCCCTGGCCAACGTGCTCACTAAGGAGGGGATCTGGATGTTAGGGCAAGAAAGCCAAGGAGTGGGGTTCACCTGAGCAGTGAGACCAGAGCCCAAGGAGGGGATGACCCCCACACCCACACCCCTACAAGGTACAGCTGTGTGGAGGAAAGGCTTGGCTGAGCAGGGAGAGGATAAAGACAGGCTCAGCCTCCATATGGGAGGAAGAGGAACCTGGCACACTGCCTGAGAAAGAAGAGCCAAGGAGCAGAGGGGAACAGAGCCCCAGGAATGGTTCGGTCATCCCTTCTGGCTCTGAAAGAGAACCCACTTCCTCTGGTGGGGCTCCCTCCCACACATGTCCCTGGCAGAGAGGCACAGGCTCCAGAGCCTGTAGCTCATTGCCATCATGCCTGGTCTGCCCCAGCCAGAAATAAATCATTTGCCCAAGGCTGGGCCAGGGAAGCCACCTAGTGTCCATACCTTAAGCTTAAAACTGAGAGGCTGTCCAGGAAGGCCAGGTCCTGGCTAAGCCTCTCTCTGTTTGTCCCCCTGCCTTGTCTCTAGCACTCGGACATGCCAGAGGAGATGCGCGTGGAGACCATGGAGCTGTGTGTCACAGCCTGTGAGAAATTCTCCAACAACAATGAGGTATTGGCATCAGTGCAGGCGGCCCCTCGTGCCTCTGGGGACCCTGTGTGTGATAGGGTGGCTCCTGTAGCCAGGTCCACAGTCCTGCTGGGACAAAGCTAGAGCCTTGTTTGGAGGTGGTCCCTATTCTGGAAGGTCAGTAAGAGAAGAGGGCGGTTCTAGCCAGCGTACCAAGGGCCACACTAGCCCCTGAGGGAGGGAGGCCAGCAGGGGCTCCATACCACCTCTGCCCAGGACTCTTCAAGTGGGCTGTTGGCTAGGGCTTCTTCTTGGGCTCCATCCCAGCCCTGAGCAGAGGCCTGCCAGGCATTATCCATGATTCATCCATCCATTCAGAAAGGGTGGAGTCCCAGCTCCATAACAGCTATTGCTTGAGGTCCTGGGACTGTGGCCACAGGTCTCAGCACAGCAATGCCACTCATGAAGCCATGGTGAGAAAGAGGGTGGTGGTGTGGCCATGTCCCCTCTGCAGACCTCCTCGGCTGTGTTGGCTCTGAACCCAGCGCCCTAGTCTGTAGGCTGGGGTGGTGGTGCCTCTTTCCTGAGCTATTGAGGTGGTGGGGACACAATGAGGGGCTCCAGCCCCTTTACACTGAAGGACGCTTTCAGGAAGAGCCTGCATGGGAGTGGAGAGCCATTGCAGACTGGGGTCTTTCTGAGGCCTGCCACAGCTGCTGGGAACAAGCACAGCCCCTGCCATGCCTCACACTGGGCACCCTGCTTTCCTCTTTCCTCTGGTCTCCACGGCAGCCTTGGGGCCCTTTTCTCTAGGTTCACAGTTGAGGGTGTTGGTGCTGGTCTGGAACCCAGAGTGACACAGCCAGCCCTAGCCCAGCCTTCCTCAAGCTACCATCTCTTCCAGCCTTCACCTGCCTGACAGGTGTCCGGGTGCTGTTTCCCTGTAGAAGGGACCTGTGTAGACGTGTCTGTGGTGATCTTGCAGGCAGACCGATGTCAGGCTGGGGCAGCAGCCTGTTTCTGCCTAGAGCTCAGTGCCACGCTTCTCCTTCCTGGTGTAGGAGCTGGCGTGTGCCTGTCACTGTCCCTGATCGGCACCCTCTCCCTTCCAGAGTGCTGCAAAGATGATCAAGGAGACAATGGACAAGAAGTTCGGCTCCTCCTGGCACGTGGTGATCGGCGAGGGGTTTGGGTTTGAGATCACCCACGAGGTGAAGAACCTCCTGTACCTGTACTTCGGGGGAACCCTGGCCGTGTGTGTGTGGAAGTGCTCCTGACCCCCGTCCCTGCAGCTCTTCCGCCTGTCTTCTGGGCTGGGGGGGCTCCCCAGGCTCCCCTAGGCAGAGCCTGGCTCTCTCGAGGAGAGCCAAGTCTTTTCTTTTGTCCTTGTGTACCAGCAGTTTCCTGAGCCGCACCCAGAGTCCACTTGGTGACTTCTCCACTCCCAGGCTCCCCATGGTTGTCTCCAGGCTCTGAGCTGTGGACAGGCATCTCTGTGTGCATGGGGGTGGGGTGTGGCAGGTGAGGGGGTGAGGAGGTACAGGATTCTTCTTCTTGAAATGGACTGCTCCCACCTTCCATCCCAGCAGCCTCAAAGCCCTTCTGCCCCAAGAACTGCTGGGAAGTATCTCCTGCCCCTGTTGTTAGTGGCCATGTGGAGTCAGCCGGAGACTCCTCTCATGAGACACAGGGCAAGGCTCTCCTTGTCACTGGGGAAGGAGTTCCCTCTCCCCTTCCTCAGCCTGACCCAGGACTGAACAGCCCACCACATCTTACTGGACCAGCCGTTCCCAGCCCTGGCATTGGCCCGAGGATCACACAGTCTTCCTGTCCCCTTCTCCCAGCCCGGGCCACGTGAACCTTTCACACCACCTCCATCAGAGAGGCTGCATGGCTGAGGCTGGCGCCATGGTGTAGAGCGACTTGTCAAAGTGTTGCTGAGCTCCCGGTGAGACACCTGGGCCAGGAGTGATCTCACCGTGAGGCCCCGTTAGCAGGGAAACCTGGCCTGCCAGGGACTTCATCAGGGACCGCATGCGATTTGTACTTCTTACCTTGCTGGCTTTTCTAGATTCTTTTTGAGTGTGGGAAGAAGGGTTTTAGTAGAAGGGTGAATCATATTTTACACAGCGGTCTTATTTATATAAACGTCTTCGTTTTTACAATTAAAATGACCAAAAACTAAACTTGGTCTGTGGTGTATTTCACTTTCCTGGAACAAGGGCTCTGTTCTGCCCTACTCCCTGCGTGCCCAGTTATCACACCCACTGGACAGTGATGGAGTGAAGGCCAGTGCCCTGGGGAGGGACAAGTGTGCTCGTGTGTGTGCATATGCACAGGGCACAGGCCTGGACGAGCGTCATCACAGCCATCTGGGCAGATGTGAGCAGCAGAAGTTGCCCTCCTGAGCTGGGTGGAGGCAGCTCCTTGTTCCTACTGGGGTGGCTGCCAGAGAGATGACAGCTCTGCACATGGGACTGGAAGGGGGGGGGTGACCAGGTGGGAGTGCTTCAGGAGGCGGTGAGGGGTACCAGCCTGGAATAGCTGAGGCTGATCAACGCCTGCTTTGCATCTGTTCATCCCTTAATCTGCCGCCCGTGCGTGCTGGCAAGTAAGGCTGGCTTAGCCAGCAGCCAAGGTGGAGTGGTGACTGGGATTATGGGCCCAGGGTCCCCATATCTGGTCCCCCTGTTCCATTCTAGGCCTCAGCAGCTTTGTCTATAGAGTGAGTGTGACACTTGTCCCCAGAGGTTGCTGGGCATTTGCACAGTTGACACCCCAGTGATTTGTACTGGGCCACTACTGTGACACTTGCCCTGCCAGCTCACGCTGGCTCATCTGGGCAGGATGAGGCTAATGTAGTGCCCAACCCACATAGTATCACAGGGCCACAGGCAGCAATCCCATGTCTCCATGGTCATTGCTGTCACTGCAGTGGCCCCTGCCTGCTCCCAGGGAGTGTGGTTGTGTGGCCGCTGTCAGGCAAATAGCTGATAGGGCACCATAGTAGGTACTTCTCTGGGAAGTACCCTCCTCTTCCTTCCCCCTCTTCCCCCTGCTCCTTCTCCTGTTCATCCTCCTCCTCTTCTTTCTCCAATCCCTCATCCTCCTCTTCTTCCTCTTCTTCCTCTTCTTCCTCTTCTTCCTCTCCCTCCCTCTTCCCTCCCGCTCCCTTCCCCTCCCCAACAGTATGTGAAACATAATTATAGTTTAAGGGTGAAGTTAGAAAAGGGTATTGTGTGCAGTGGTGGCGCACGCCTTTAATCCCAGCACTTGGGAGGCAGAGGCAGGTGGATTTTTGAGGACGAGGTCAGCCTGGTCTACAGAGTGAGTTCCAGGACAGCCAGAGCTACAAAGAAACCCTGTCTCGGGGAAAAAAAAAAAGGGGGGGGGTATTGTTATAGCAAGAGACTAAGTACCCCTCTCCCTGCCCCCCCCCATAAAACCATGGCTTACTACTTAACGACACCTCTGATGGTTAGCTTTAGCTGTCAACATAACCTAGAATCCCCTGGGAAGAGTCTCCATGAAGGCTCGTCCACACTGGAACGACCTGTGGCATGTCTGTGGGAGGTTATCTTAACTAAGTTAATAGATGTGGGAAGCCCCAGCCCACTGTGGGCGGCACCATTGCTAGGAAAGGGGTCCTGAATGTGTAAGAGTGGAGAAGCTGCCTGTTCTGACTGTGGCTGGGATGTGACTGGCTGCTTCAAGCTCACAGAGACCTCCCCACAGTGACTAGAACCTGGAAGTCAGATCTAAAATAAACCCTTTCTCCCTAAAACTTTTTTGAGGATATTTTATTATGACAGCAAAAACAAAAAACAAAAAACCCAAAAAGACCAAAAAACAAAAACAAAACAAACAAACAAAAACAACCCAGGATACAACCTTAGCTTTTATTCAGTACAAGGTGAGCATAGAAATTATCATAACAAGCCGGGCGTGGTGGCGTGGTGGCGCACGCCTTTAATCCCAGCACCAGCCAAAACCAAAAAAAAAAAAAAAAAAAAAAAAAAAATTATAACTATTGCTGCACATATAAAGCATATTTATTATTATTACTTCCATGGCTCAGCTAATGTGTGCCACACATGACTCCCAAAACTATAGCCTGAGGCAGCTGAAAAGCCAAGTTTCCAAGTTGCAAACCCTCTGAAAACGTACAGAGCAAGCAACTGAAGCTGGAGCTGGAGCTGGAGCTGGAGCTGGAGCTGGAGCTGGAGCTGGAGCTGGAGCTGGAGCTGGCTCAGTGAAGCACTTGCTGCCTAGGCCTGAGGACCTGACTGTGATCCCCATAACCTGTGTAAGAGGCCAGGTGTGGCAGCATGCACCTGTGACCCCTCAGGTGACAAAGACAGGAGGAACCAGGGTCTCTCTGGCCACCCGGTTTAGTTATATTAGCAAGTTTCAGGCCAGTGAGGGACCCTGTCCCAAATAATAAGGTGGAGGCAGGCCCAATGGCTGAACAGATGGTGTTGCCTGCTGTCAAACCTGATGACCTGGCCTCAATCTGTAGGACCCACTCGCTATTAAGAGACAATGGCTTCCTCCCCGATGTCATCCTCTGACCTCCATACAGACACTGTGGCATGCACACACTCAGAATAAATAAGCAAAAATGAAACAAGGTGGGGAGCCATTGAGGACACACACACACACACACACACACACACACACTCTCTCTCTCTCTCTCTCTCTACAGGGTGCTCCTGTAGTTACTGCCCAGCCTTCATGCTTACTGCTTACTGCTCTGCCTTCATGGTGTGCTCTCACAGGCGCAGGTGGGAGCACAGGCACAGGTGGGAGCACAGGTGCAGGTGAGAGCACAGGTGTGTGTGGGAGCACAGGTGCATGTGAGAGCACAGGTGCATGTGGGAGCACAGGTACATATGAGAGCACAAGCGCATGTGAGAGCACAGGCACAGGTGGGAGCACAGGTGCAGGTGAGAGCACAGATGTGTGTGGGAGCACAGGTGCATGTGAGAGCACAGGCACAGGTGGGAGCACAGGTCAGGTGCCAGCACAGGTGCACAGCAAAATTCAGAAAAGGCATCTTTCATGTAGCCAGAATCACAGGTGGTTAGGAGCTGCCACGTGAGGATGCTACAAAGCAAACTTGGGTACCCTGCAAGAGTAGCAAATGCTTTTAACTCAGAGCCATCTCCATAACCCTTTGAAATGGCAAGAACATCAATGTCACGGTCCCTGTCCGATGTCCCAGTTTCACCTTTCAACACCAGCAGTCTTGGGACACATCAATTTAGTATTGTCTTCATCTTCATCACTGCCAGATTTCCTCAGCATCTTTTAACCATTCATTACATGTGTGTGTGTGTGTGTGTGTGTGTGTGTGTGTGTGTGTGTGTGTACGTGCCCATGTGCCTGCATATCTGTGCGGAAGAGGGATGAGTGTGTGCATGCATGTGTATATGGGAAGGGTTAGGGTTGTGGCACTGTCTGAGTGCATAGTTCAGAGAACAATGCATAGAAGTCAGTTCTGTCCCTCCACCGTGGGAAGTGTCTTTACCCACTGAGCCACCTTGCTGGCTCCATTATTTGTTTTTGTTTGTCTCTTGTAGCCCAGTCTGGCTTTGAAGTCATCCTCCTGCCTCCACCTCCCAAGTGCTGGATATGTGCCACCACACCAGCTCCTTCAACCATTTTAGCAATGTTTCTGTTTTGAGAGGCATCTCTGGTAAGTTCTTTTCATGCCTATGTCTTTCTTCATTTTTCTTTTTAGATATTTATTTTATTTTATCTGTACATGGGTGTTTTTGCCTGTAAGTTTGTGTGTCAGAAGGTATCAGACCCCTTAGAATGAATGGTTGTGAACCACACTGTGGGAACCATATTCAAGTAACCCTTGTCCCCAACTGCTAAGCTGTCTTTCCAACACCTCAAGTCTGTCTCATTTCTTTTTTTTTTTTTTTTTTTTTTTTGTTTTTTGAGACAGGGTTTCTCTGTGTAGCCCTGGCTGTCCTGGAACTCACTCTGTAGACCAGGCTGGCCTTGAACTCAGAAATCCGCCGGCCTCTGCCTCCCGAGTGCAGGGATTAAAGGCATGCGCCACCATGCCCAGCTTCTTTTCTTTTTCTTCATTTCTTTCTGTTTTGCTTGTTTGTTTGTTTGTTGAGGCAGGGTTCCTCTGTGTAGCTTTGGCTGTCCTGGAACTCATGAACTCATGCTGTGGATTAGGCTGGCCTCAAACTCACACCAATCTGCCTGCCTCTGCCTCCCAAGTGCTGGGATTAAAGGTGTGTGCCACCACCATATATCCTATGTCTATTTCTTTTTATTATTATATTATACTTGTTTATTTATTTTTGGTTTTTGGAGACAGGGCTTCTCTGTGTAGCCCTGGCTGTCCTGGAACTCACTTTGTACACCAGGCTGGCCTCGAAATCAGAAATCTGCCTCCCTCTGCCTCCCAAGTGCTGGAATTAAAGGCATGCACCACCACCGCCAGGCTCTATGTCTATTTCTTAAAGGTTTGTTTGGGCCAGCTCACTGAGGCTCTTTTCTTGACCCCAGGAGGTGTCTGTGTTCTGAGGTCCATGCCAGCCATGGTCAGCCAGGACTTCCCTTCAAGGTGGCTGACAGCTGAAGGAGAGAAGGTATAACCACAAAGAGCACAGTGCTTACTGGCCAGTGGGATAGAGAGCTGGGAGCTGTGTGGGAACACAGAGGATATCATTGGCCAGGAACAGTGTGGGGCATACATCACTGCCCAGGGAGGACGGCTGGGGGCAGCCTGAAGAGGTCGCACCCAACTGGGCCTTAGCATTTTCTGGGGGAAGGTTCTTCCTCTGTGAAAGTCTTACATTTGACAGCCCCTGGGCTTCCTCCCTAGTGACATGTCATGTAATCCTCAGTAGACCTTTGAGTCAAGAATTGCCTTCCCTCATCTATAAGTAGAGGAACTAAGGCTCAGAGAGTGACTAGATAGTCCAAGATGCAGCCAGGACCAAGCCTAGGCTGCCAGGCTCAGGGTCCTCCAGGCACCTGCTCATTCTCAGCGCTTCCGTTTACCTCTGTCCTGAGGGGCTCCACATTCCAGGCATGGCCCTGGCTAACCTATTGCTTAGCTACTTCTGCCCTCAGAGAAGGCACATCCACCTGTGTTGTAGCTCTCCACCATCGTCTGTGGTGCAGGGAACACCTCAGTCCCCTCTGAGTCTTCAAGGGGAAGTGGACAGTTTTGTTACACACAGTTTGATGCCCAGTGCCAGTACCCTGCCTGGAAGAGCAGTGACTTGTACCAGCCATCTCAGAGAATGGCATCTAGTGCCCCGTGGGCACCACAAAGACCAAGAGGCACAGGTTCTCAGGAGAGTGGAGGGCTCTAAGGGACTGGCCTAAAGAGGCAGAGGGCAAGGACTTGGTCATGGGCTCCATGGCAACCAAGGAGAGTGGGCAGCTAGAGGGGTGTCTTAGTCAGGGTTTCTATTCCTGCACAAACATCATGACCAAGAAGCAAGTTGGGGAGGAAAGGGTTTATTTGGCTTACACTTCCATACTGCTGTTCATCACCAAAGGAAGTCAGGACTGGAACTCAAGCAGGTCAGAAAGCAGGAGCTGTTGCAGAAGCCACAGAGGGATGTTCTTTACTGGCTTGCTTCCCCTGGCTTGCTCAGCCTGCTCTCTTATAGAACCCAAGACTGCCAGCCCAGAGATGGTCCCACCCACAAGAGGCCCTTGATCACTAATTGATAAAATGCCTCACAGCTAGATCTCATGGAGGCATTTCCCCAACTGAAGCTCCTTTCTCTGTGATAACCCAGGTGTGTCAAGTTGACACAAAAACTAGCCAGTACAAGGGGTATAGCCTTTGAAGTTCAAGGGGCCTACAGAGAACCTTCTAGTAAATATTCCATGTTGTCTTGGAAGTAGGCAGAAAAACCCCAGGAGTTCAACCTACTTCCTGCTTCTCAGGGGCCAACCTTATAGCCAGGCAGGAAGTGTCTCCTCTCATGGTGACATCCCAGTCCAAACCAGGATTGTCCTGTCCCAGCAGACAAGCCTAATGCACAGCAAACCTCACTTCCTCAAGAGCCTTGGGGACACACAGAGGCTGGTTGGTGGCTTGGGTCCCTAGGTCCCTCCCCCAAGTTTGGAGGGGGATAGTTGGCGTAGGCCACAAACCACCCCCTTGTTCTATTTTTCCTTTGTTCCCCTCATCCTGTATTTAAAGAAACCACCTCCCACTGCCAGCTGCTGTCTTCAATCCTTAGAAAGATGGTGGGGGTGGGGCGAGAGCAAGCCACAAAGGCAGAAGGTTTGTATGATTATTAATAAGACTTCTAGACTCTTGGAGGCCTGGATGCGCTGGACTCTGCTGAGCATTCTGTCCCCTGGGTCGGGTTGGCCCTTCTGTCCATTCTGGGATGCTGCTGCCTACACCTACGCCTCTCTCACAGGTGAGGAGTCAGGCCCAGTGGTTATCAGGTAGAGCAGGATTCAGGTAGCCAGCCTGGGACCCCAGAGCCCAGCTCAAAACTGTTCAGGTGGCTGCTGCCAGCTGGAACAAGCTCCCTGCACCTCTGTGACCTCATCTGCAGAACAGGGATCATCCTCCTGCCTCAGGAAGACTATAGGAGCCAGGAAGAGGTAGCCATGAATGTTTAAGGATGTCCACATTGCTGGGTCTCATGGATTTGGGTCAGGGACGGTGTGGAGCCTCAGGCTCCATTCCTCCATTACCACCTAATTTCTACAAAGCTAAATCAGGAAAAGGCAGGGTGACCAATGCACACCCCTGACCAGTGACAGAGACCACAGGGAGCTGGGATCAGGCCCTGGCCTTTCATCCTGAGCTGAGACAGATCCCCCCAGAACATGCACACCCGTGTAGAGGTTTTGCTGCTGACCAAGCAGTACCCCCAGCTATCTGTCCCTCTAGCCTCAGAGCAGCCAGGTAACAGGCCAGGGAGACTGCACGAGAATCTTAGCATCGGGGAGGAAATGACTCACGGACATCTTGTGACACACCCGAGTGGAGCAGGCTGGGGGTAAGGCTCTGACTGTGAGCTAGTGGCTCAGGGATACAGAAAGAGTCTGACGGGCCCCACTCTACCTGTCCCCTGCAGTACTGACACCTGCCCAGTCACTCTGTGTCCTCCTGTGCCTTGTGTTCTCTCACCATGGCACCTGCACCTGCAGTACTGACACCAGCCCCGTCACTCTGTGTCCTCCTGTGCCTTGTGTTCTCCCACCATGGCACCTGCACCTGCTGCACCTGAGTTACTCTGTAGCTGAGGAGTGCTCAGACTGTGTGCTCTGTGCATCCCCAGTGCCTGGCGCAGGGTGTCACATACATAAATGCACGTGCAGGCCACGTGCTCTTCCTCACACATATGCCAGCTCTTAGGAAGCTTAAGCAGGACTGCCAGGAATTTAAGGCCAGCCTAGGCTACATAGTGATTTCCAGGCCAGCCTGGACTAAAGCACTAGTCCCTCCCTGTCACTAACAAATAAACATGCAGCCAGGCCTTTGATCCCTGCACTCGGGAGGCAGGGGCAGGCAGATCTTTAAGTTCTAGGCTAGCCTGATCTACAGAGAGTGTTTCAGGACTGGCAGCCACAGTGTCTTAAAAAACCTAACTAACTAACTAACTAACTACAATATGTATTGTAACTAATGAGCAAGGGTATAAAAGAATGATAATGGGTGGCTAGACAGGTGGAGGGATGGATGGATGAAGAAGGAAGGATGGATGGACAGATAGATAAGCGTGTGAGAAGAATGGAGGAATGGATGGATAGATAGAGGGATGAGTGGATGGAAGGGTGGGGGATAGAGAGATGAAAAGATGGAGGTATAGATGGGTGGGTGGTCAGGGTACAGAACTCTGAAGTGGACTCCGGAAGGGGAGCTGGCAGAGCTAGGGGTGCTGGGCAGAAGTACAGGCTCACAGTCCCAGCAGTAGCCCTTTGTGAAACTTCTCCTGTCTTCCTTGACCACACTGAGGACAGAATCTTCTGGCTTTGAGGACTTGGTCTGGAGGACTTGGAGAAGCAGAGGAACCTGTTCTGTATGGATCCCTTACCAAGCTTAAGACTGTGTACACAGCTGTCATTCAACACAATTAGCTGTAGGAGGCATGGAGGTCCCTGAACTCACAGATCAACCCTAGAGGAACCTGGAACATTAAACACACAGGGCTGTTCCTTCGCAGGACGGGATGCACAGCCTGCTATGTGCATCTCATGTCTGATGGATCAGCATCCGTGAGATTGACCAGGATTCCTAGCAACAGCGTCAGCCCAGCAGGCAGGCTGGGGTAAGCCTGTGCCTGACAGAGACCATCTCTCTGCCTCTTATCCGAGTGAATCCAATGTTCACAATAGAACCACAGCTGCTTCTCCAGGCTCTCTGGATCCCCAGTGGTCTCCCACACACCCTTTCTTCTTCCTCCCATCTCATCTTGCTAAAAGCCACATGTGCTGCTGGGTTCTGGAATGGTTGGTGAAGGCCACTTCTATCCCGAAGCAGCCAGAGCCTTGACTGTAAACCCAGCTAGTGTGAACAGTAAGCTCCCGGGCTGGGGTGCCAGGACATATGGAGGAAGGGAGACCTC